>OZ026606.1:4893922-4981422 GCA_964020085.1 Micromussa lordhowensis | reverse complement strand
AATGCTTCTCGTGAGTTGTGGCTCATTTGCCAAGCGTTGCTGGTGTCAAAGTTTGGAAAGTGAGAACTGGTTTTAGACTTCTAAAATGTCTTGCATCAATGGGAATGTGGTTGTGTACGCACAAGGCTAAAGGATCCTTCCCAGCATGCATAGCGATCGCGCTCAGTGGACGTTTCATTGGTTTAATGGCCTGGTAAACAGCAACATACCGTAAGAGGAAGTGGATTTTTGGAAGTTATTGACACAGGGATTCACACAGATAATGGACAACAAGTAGCAATCGATTATAACATAAACTTTATTTCAAATCGGACACGGCTCGCGGCTTTTATGAAACAAAAGGTTTCTTTTGTTCTTTTGTTTTTCAAAGACTGAGTTTTTTGCATACGTTATTTCTCGAAAACAAAGCGCAAACCAACAAAATCAATTACGGAACAATGTTTTTCATGTCAACACAAGTCAGTCTGCCAAAAATTAGCTTGATCCCGCAGAAAATGAAAATCCGCTAAAAAAGCGATATACGCCCTTTTTTCAGGAAGCCCTTCAATTGGTTAATCCAGTTAGGTTCATCATTACTGATACTTACAGTGTAACAATGCTTGGCAATCTCTTGAGCTGAATTTCAATTTGATGAATACCATTATATTACACCATGTAATGCCTGCCATGAGTGATCAAAGTACATGAAGCTGTGTTTTCCCCCATAGACAATCCTTGTTCTGTTGGATGGCTTCAAGAACATACTTTCAGTGAGTATTGAGTATTTAGTCTGATTGAAACTAATTAAACTCATCACAATAGATAAGCTTGGGGAATGGTGCCTGAAAACAGGAAGGTGGGGCCACGAGCCACTTCTAGCCGAACGCGAAGGGTATCCATGACAACCCTGTGAGCAGCAACCACCAGGCACCGTCACACTGTTAGAACAGTGGAAACAAAGATACTTACCTAATACTTACCATGCCAAGAGGGAGGGGCGGGCCGGGAATAAACTCAGCGAACTATCCCGTAGCTAAAGCAAACGCAGAATGACTTGACATCCGAAGCCGAACTGTAAACCACGCTCGGATCCCTGCATAGAGCCCCAGGCCACCCCGCACCAAAGCCCAGGGAGCGACCACTGGCCAGCATTGTTTCGCGTTTAACTTAGCCTAAATTACATTTAGCCACATGTATATAACCAGCTAATTAATAGCTTAAAAATACTTTGGAAAATCAAAGGTTGCACCTAATGGCACACTACATGACTAGAGACGCTGACTGCAATATCATGTGGCCATTGCAATGAAACAATTAGTTTGGGTGGTTTCCTGTTTATTTTGTCAAGTTAGACAGTTGAATTGTTACAAAGGCTTGTTTACTGTCTCCATGGCCATTCTTTGGGTTATATTTGGAAGCTCTAGTGCTAATATTATTTAATGTAAGGATGGACAAACGATGACAATCAGTGACCTGTGATGCCAGTTGCAAATTATACTCTCGTTTATATTTTCAACTATACAATTGCTACAATCCTTTTTTTCTTTTATAATTCTACATACACAATGTGGTTGTGTAGAAATAACTCATCTTTCTCAGTGTGATATTATTATTCTCAGTATTCAGTAACTTTCTTACATTGTTTGTTTTATTATCAGACTTCTAGCAAGATTGACACCTTTTTTGAAACAGTCACTTCATCAATGGAGGAATGTGATGGTACAAATCTTTATAGATTGAAGTTATTAAAATTTCACACTAATGGATGGTTAGCTAACAGTTTAATGATTTCACTCGGTTACTAACCGCTTAGTTAGATTCAAGAGCTTAAAGAGCATTTCAATTCTGCAAGTGCTCACAAGCGACAGATCAATGGCAGTAATTCAGAACCTGTTGTTTTGCTGTTTTCTCAAGCATGCTGGTGTTTGTTTTCTACCTTGCTTAGGAATATCAAGAATTGAAGCTTTACAGACTCATCAGAACTTTGAGGTGTACAAAGCTGCTTTGGCAATAATAGACAAGTTTTTCTCTGAAGAGGTAACTTTACAGTCCAGCATGTTGCCAGTATTGGGCATCATCACAAAAGCCCGAGTATCGGGCTTTTCAAAAGTAAGGGGTAGCAGAGAAAAGAAGGAAAAGAATAACAAAAGAAAAGCCTTTTTTAAAATTGGGCCTTCCATCCAAATGCTAAAGAAAATGTGATGCGCATCCTCAGTCCAAAAAGTAAAAAGTGAAAATCACATTCAGGTCTTGCAACTGTCATGCATGCCAAATATAAACTTGTCTGTTTAAGATAGTACAGGTCTTGGGCTCATCAAAGTTTTGTGAAAGATATGCTTAATATGCGGATCACTCCACTTTGAACCCCTCCTTACCCTTCAGGGGTATCAGGGGTAAGGAAAAATGCTCAAAGGCCAGGATCATAGCAATGATTGGGTACATAAATCAATTGGAGAAAAAGATGGGGAAAGGTCAACATCTTGTGTACCAAATTCAAGTAAATGGCAATTGACAAAGTAAGAAACTACTGTAAAGTTGTGAAAAGAATTTCCACTATGGACAGGTCTAGACACCACTGTATTGCTCAAACACAGCATTCATTATCATTCTATTCATTGTTTTAAAAAGATCAATTTCCATTGACCTGAAATGAAGTGAAAGGCAACCTTTGTTGTTCCTTTGTTTTAGTCTGATGGTGAGACGGAACAAATGGCTCCTCAAGCCACCAGTGATGGATATAAGTTTGGAACTCCACAGCCACTGCCAGTTGATGGTTTTCACTTCTAGTAAATAGTTGTGTTAGCTTACTAAATTCTAGGAGCTGAAATGGCAAACATGTGTAATAAAGTATAATTGGATTAGTATGAATGTTAATTTATTAGAAATACTTAGTACATGTGCAAGTACACATCAGTTAAAATATTGCTTTTTGCAATTCTGATTTGTACATAAATTGTATGCTTTGAAATTTGTATAAATCCCAGTAATAGCTGTCACAGTTTGTTTAATAGGAATACGATAAATAATAAAACAATGCTTGCAAGCTGATGTGAGTTGTATTGGCCTGGATTTCAGTTGCCCTCCACCCACCCAGACTTGTCTCTTGGAGACAGAGTAAAAGTTTAGTTGTGATTTCTTTGTTTTCATTGTATTGGTGGTTTTCACGTCACGCAAGTAAGCTAAATTATCACGCAAGTGAAAAATAAAATCGCTCACCATTCAATAAATTGAGTCAAGAAATTGAAATATCGTAGAAGGGTAATAAATAAACAATGTGCCAAAGTTTCGGGGATGTGCGATATTCCGAACTTGAGTTATTCGGCAAAAGGTATCACTGAAAATTACAGGGTTTAGTATGGAGACGCCATGTTGGAGCCTGTCTGAGGGACTCCAACATGGCGACCGGAAACCATCTTAACCAGTTTAAACATCTGGAGTTTACTTTGGCTCTCTCACAACGTTTATTCTCTCTGTTAAACTACAAAACATTCGCATAGGCACTTCTCTCAACATATTGGTTACTCAGAACTCAAACGTAAGGCGAATCGATATTTTGGTGCACGTAACATGTTACCCAGAAACAATGCCGGGGTTGAATAATGCTCATTAGCCAGAGATAGCGAACCAATCAGATTGCTTAAAACACCAAGATCACTGAGTGTGTATATACTAATATCATTTGTAACCATGTCAAAGGCTTTTTGATAAATCAAGAAAAATCCCTACTGTAAATTCGTTATGTTCAATGGCTTTCAAGAAGCTTAATTATCACATGATAAGTAGAACTTTTACTTCGAAATCCATACTGACGGTCAGTTAATATTCCATTTTAATTTATATAGTTAATCAGTCTTTCATACATTAGCTTTTCGAGTATTTTGGAAAAGAATGGAAGTACAGGGATAGGTCTATAATTCGAAAATACATTTTTTTCGGACGCCTTATACACTGGTGTTATTAATGCTAATTTTAAATCATTTGGGATTTTCCCGGTAGTAAAAGTCAGATTAAAAATGTGACTTAATGGAACAGAGACATAAGGAGCCACATATTTTATAACTTTGCTACTGATTTCATCAATACCACAACTAGACTAACATTCAAGTTTATCTATTATTCTGTTCACCTCGACAGGACTTGTTTCATATAAAAAAATGGAATCATTATAATTGCCTTCAAGATATTTATAAAATTCGTCAGTATCATAGCTGAACTTTTTAGCGAGTTTGAGACCAACATTGACAAAAAATTCGTTAAAATTATTTGCGATCAAATTTGGATCATTAATTTCTTCGTTATTATCATTTAAGAACAACCTTGGTAAGAAGCTTTTTGAGTTTTGTTTATCCAGCAGTTGATTGATAGTATTCCAAGTAGATTTGATATCATTTTGAGCTTGACTAAATTTTTCACAGTAATAGTTCTTTTTGGCAATTGGTATTAGATGGTTTAGTTTATTGCGGTATTTTTTGTAATTTTGTTCATTATTTTTTGTAGGATTCTTGATAAACGTTTTGTATAATTTTTCTTTTGTTTTTGAAGATTTCATTAGGCCTCTAGATATCCATAGATTGTTATTTCTCTTTTAATATTTTTAGATTTATACTCTTTTAGTGGAAAATAATAATCATATATCTCAAAAAATTCTTTGAAGAATGATTCATATGACTCTGTTGGATTATTTTTCGATAATGTAGATTGCCAGTCAAAACTTTTTATTTTGTGAGCAAAAACGTCTTAAGATTTTTTACTAATTTTCCTACAGTAGTTGTGTATACTAACAGAGAAATAACAACATGAAATTACGTAAATTCTAGGAGACACGTGGGTTCAAATCCCATCTGGGGCTCGGATTTTTTCCGAGTCTACGTGTCTCCTAGAATTTACGTAATTTCATGTAGTAGTTGTGTAGCTACCCGAATTAGAAATTTCAGGGCATTTTTTCGTCTTGACACAAGCATGCATTTTATGCATTCTGATGGTGGAAAATACATTAAATTAATGATTGTTTTGATATTTCTGTCAGAACAACTGCTTGACTTAGGTCATGGAAAACTCGGAAAGGGCATGGAAAGTCATGGAATTTTAAAAGCTTCAAAGAGTATAAACCCTGAACAGGGCAGACTTCTTACTGGAATTAAAGATCCTTATCTTTGCCTTAATATTTGCTCACAATGGGACGAGAAATTTTTACAAAAACTATTTTGTTTAGCTAAACTAATGTGTAAAAAGACTGCACTTAAGCCCCATCCCCCTCTTCCAATAAACTCCGGACTAAAAGATCTGGCCACTTATTATGTTTTATAGCTTCTTTAACTAACCCATCATATCCTTGCATACCACATTTAACACCTGCCAAAAAACAAGCAAAATTCAGTGCATCTTGTAATGGCAACCCTTTACAAAAGCTGTAAATAGCACCAGCATTAAAAGTGTCCCCTGCTCCAAGAGAGTCAGTTACTTTCTCTGGGGGGTAGGCATCACTGTGTTTCACTTCACCGTCAGGACCAATTCCATCCGCACCCTCCTCTCCCCAAGCACAAATTGCTATGGCACCAGACTTGAGCTGGCTGTGAAGTGATTTGACAGTCACTGCAGGCGACGAGAACCCACGGGAGCGAGCGAAATCTTTGCTAATAAACACGACGTCAGCCTTTGGTAACAACTGCAGAAGAGATTCTCTTGGCCTTTCCAACTCTACCGAAACTTTAACTTGGTCGATACACGACTTCATTGTATTATATTTCTCGACAATTTCAATCATTTGCACAATCGCTTCCTCGTTCTTCCTACCTTCAAAGTGAATCCATCTGTAGTCTGATAGATTGAGTTTTTCGAAGTCTGCAACTTTAAGCTCTGGAAGGTTGTTTCTCGCGTGTACGATAGTTCTGCTCCCCGTTCGAAGACTGAGCGTGACAGAAGAGGTTGGCGTTCCACAGTTGGTGTGACAAACACACTTGTAACGTAGTTTCCGCTCCTCCATATGCTTACGAATGAAATCAGCCTGTAGACCATATGACATGGAACCAAAAAATTCACAATCCACTCCAAGATCGTTCAGTACAGCACAAGTATTGCAGGCATTCCCTCCTGTTTGCCATCTCTGGAAATTTGCTCTGAAATCTTCATCTTCTTCGGGGTAACGTTCACATGTGTTCACGATATCAAGAGCCACGAGGCCAATGCATAAAATTCTTCCAGATGTCATGGTACTAAACTGCCACTTGCAAACAACAGCTTCGCCATCTTTGAACCCACTCAGAAAGACCACTGGGAACGAAGTCTTTGCATCAGCATGTATGCAACCGTCTTATTATATGGCTAGCTTCGTGGAAAGAGCATGTTAGTTAAGTGTCCACAAAGGTTAGCAAGCGCTTTGGTCTGCTCTGCCGCATTCGATCATACTTTTAACGCTCGAAGCAGCGAAATGCTCGTGTTACTTTGCCAACAGCCTCGTAGCTTACTAACCTCGTTCCCAGGGTTCGATCCGGCTTCCTGTTTGTCACGCGACCCTCTGGGACAAACAGATTTTCATCGGGGTAGGGTCACCTAACAAATTTTTATGCCATCTCCATTGAACACTCCATTGGAAAGAAAATGGGAATTGGAAGTCCAATTACCTTCTAAGCTCCATACTGGAAGGGTCAAGAGAGATACTGTTTTCTTTTGAGCACATTTATCGAGCTAATTTAATTATATCACTTGTTGCTTGTTGATTAACAAAAGTTGAACGATGATGAACCGTTTATATTGTACAGGCAGGGAAAAGTCTCGTGTAGATTGATCAGTTGACTGGTGTTGTCAAAACTCCATTCGAACTCAGCTGATTCCAACTCTTCGGCCGGCAAAAACACAAAATCGCATCAAAATTTAATAACTAGGCCTTACGCCGGCTATTTCCGAGCAGACTCAGCGATTTTCGCATTTAATACTCATCGCCGTTTTTGGGTAGGGCTGCATCTCGTGACATGGTCTCCAGTCCAGATGTCCTCTTGACTCCAAACACTTTCGACTACAGTCCGAGTCTGCAATACAATCCACACCCAACCAGTGACAGACTTCATCACGCTTTTGCCCATGTTTTTGAAAATCGAAATGGAGCGATTTCTTTAAGATTTTCACTCGAGACATTTTTAAAATGCTTTAAGATTAATCTAGGACCATCTAAGACCAAAATTACCAGGAGATTATCAAGGGGATAATCTCTTGAAAATACCTATAACTGCATGATTTTCAAGAACATTTTTAAAACGTTTTCGTTTTGGTCCATTCTGACACCTCGAAACTTCACCTGAAATTTTGTCGAAAGCACCCTCATAAAAGTTTTAAAGTTTTTATCATTGTTAAGGCAGGAGTAGCCTGCGAAAACAGCCGTCCTTCTTCGCTACCGGCCCGATTGGCGTTTCGCGAGAAGGACGTCTGCGATTTACCGCCGAAAATTCCATACTGATGACGCAAATCTGTCCCGAATCTGGTCATGAACGCTGATTGGTTCGATCGGTAATTATGCATAACTAAGTCCGTAAATACGGTTCGTGGCATTTGTACATTTGCCGTTCTCTTTTCGGTCGCTCGACCGTTTTTGCTGCTTCACTCTTGTTTATGAAGGACACTTCATCTTGTGTTATAAGGAGGATTTTCCAGTACAGTTGAGCCGTTAGAGTGTGCTATGGTAAATTTTTAGAGGTCACAGGTCTGCATTATCTAGCTCCCTGTCGCTTCGTCGAGTCTGACACCTCTGTAATTTGCCCTGTGTTAAAAGCATTGTTCAGGCTCATTTCAAGAGGTGTGTTTTTAAGTCTCGAAGTAACCATTATTATTATTATTATTTGAATTTTACAGTTTAAAGGATTACAAACCCGCTTATAGCAGAGGTAATCTAGGGACAAAAAAATTAATTTTACGATAACTGCAGAAATTCTCGCGCGCTCATTGGCTAATTTTTATCGTCAATATGCGGACAGACACATGAATTTGAAATTCGTGCGACGCGTCAGCGAGCGAGAGCGGGCAATTCGACCATTTGTTATCGTAAAAAACAAATTGACGTCAGTTTTTCATGCGTCTGTCCGGTTATTGACAATGAATTTCGTCATCACATTGTCAAAGTAGTCTGCGGATCCACTCGGCTATCGCCTCGTGGATCCACAGCTACTTTGACAATGTGATGACGAAATTTATGATCAATAACAGGACAGACGCATGAAAAACTGACGTCAATTTGTTAAATTTACCATGAACATGTTGTTTGCATTCTATATTGTGACACCGGGCGCGGCTGTGATTAGAACTGTTTGCAAGGACAGTAGGTAGATTCTTATCACGGATATCATATTTTCGGAGAGGCCGTAACTTTGCTTCGAGAAAGCTATACGTTTGTCTAGAGATATTACGCGTCTTGCAGCTATCCGAAAAAAGTTTTCATGAAGAAATTGTCGACCACGCAAGTCATTTTCCTCGGTAATAATGTTAACCACTAACCTCTGTCACTTCTCGATTTGCTTTTACATGACAGACAGCAAAACGGAAACGTGAAGAGAAGTGAATTTGTCGAGTTCGACGGGAGAAAGTCGAACAAATGTTCGAGATATCGCGGTATCTTTTGCAGGAGCTCAGTGATCTTATTAGACACCTTAAGATCGACGTTTACCGCGGACTGCAAACCTCTGCAGGTCACGTGACCAGACTTCAACCTCGCGTTTACGGGAAATTTTCCACGTTTTCGACGGCAAGAGGTAGGTTTTCGCGTAAGTCATTTACGTCAACTTTTATTTGCATTAATGTTTTGTGATCCCACGTATGCCTGGCACTGATATACAGAAAAAACCTTTTTCTTTCATTTCATATGAATTTTAATATTAAGAAGACAAAAGTTTTGTTTTTTACAAGGTTTGAACGACAACTGCTGCACAACGTTGAAATCCAATATGGCGGCATGGAAATCACGCGATTCTTAATAAACGACAAACCGCAAACCTGAAACCGCGGTTTGCGTAGCCTGCTAACAGGCTCCCAGTGAGGTCGGAAAAAAATTCGGCGAGCGAGCTAGTGGGAGTCAGAGCGTCGTGACTCCGCGAGCGAAGCTAGTGGGACGCGGGGGAGCCTGTAGACATTGTTTTCAATGTACCGTTCCGCCCCTTGGTGATTAACCTGTTACACATCTGTCAAGGAGGCAATCAAACCTGTCAAAGTTGATGGGTTTCCCAGCGCTGATGAATGAATCGGCCTCTTCTTTGATCTGCTCAACAGAGGAATTTATTTCTCAGTGGAGCCTTTAAGTAGATTCTTTATGCCGTTGTGTTTGCTAGCTCTGTGGTGATTTTAGTTAAGTTTATTGGCTCATTTATATTACAACTATTGAATCGGTCGGATCAGTAGCCTTCCTCTATTACCGTGATCTTTTGTTTATATATTAGCCTGTGGTGACCTTACACAGGATAATCTTTAATGTTTATCACGGACGGTTTTAGAACTAGCCGGTCTCAAATCCAAGCTCTTTCAAGGCTACCGTGCAGTGTAGTTTCTTAGAAGAGTGTACCTACATTATTTTGCTGCATTACTCGCATCCAACAGGCGTTAGTGTTTTGTAACCGTCAGGTTACCGTGTTTGAATTAAATTCTAGGATGCTGTAATGATCTTGTTAGGCAAATGCTTCAGGTTGTTTTCTTGTCAAATCACGAAAGAGCGGGTGTTAAGCCTGTCCACTCATTGTTAACCATTTTCAACTGCTCTGACCTCTAACTCGGAGCTGGCATCACTGAATGATTTTGCGCTTATTCCACGTGAATTTGAGCGGCTCCCTTGGTTCTTCATCGGGTTAATAAGCGGCGAAACAACGAGTACAATATTCTTCTCACGAGTTAGCCTGCGAACAGGCTCCCAGCGAGGTTGGAAAAAAAATTCCGCGAGCGAAGCGAGCGGGAGTCATAGCTTCTGCTCACGTTTCAACCAGAGATGTGATGAAAATGTTCAAATTAGTCTTCAGTGAACTGTGCATTGCACGCGAAAGCCATTGTTGACGGTCTCGGCAAGAATTATGCTAATTTACATCAGCTGTCAAGATCTGTCAATTATTTATCTCAGAGCTGTCAAAAGTCATCGATTTAACCAATGAGATCTTGATACCAGGAGCTGGTATCATGGAACGGCGGCATCAATGGAATGTCTACAGGCTCCCCTGCGCAAACCCTCCTCACCAGACCGCTATCGGTTCATCCCGTTCGCCCTAGACTGCACTCGGCTATCTCCAACGGGAGCCTGTTCGCAGGCTACGGTTTGCGGTCCGCGGTAAACCTCGATCTTAAGGTGTCTAATATCACTGAGTCCTCACATAGTATCTGTCGCCCTTTTCAGCGCCTCTTCTGCAAAGAATGCAAGTTTCATCCTGATCATGAATATTCATCTCCTCGGGAAAAACCGCAAATGTTAATTTATGCCTATTTTGCAGATTGAGGCAAGATTACAAAGTTCACACTTACGTCATCAGTATGGAATTTTCGGCGGTAAATCGCAGACGTCCTTCTCGCGAAACGCCACTCGGCCCGGGAGCGAAGAAGGACGGCTGTTTTCGCAGGCTAAGGCAGGAGCCCATCACTAGGAGCCAGCAACTACCCCATATTCCTGTCACGGCGTTTTCACAGACCTGTCTATTTTTAGTTTGAATTTACCGCGAATTCAGACTCCCGCAGGGACAACAGTGACAAATCATAAGCACGGACTTGATTCTTTAATTGACGTCGGCATTTTCACTGGAAGATTAAAAGGAAAAGCCGCCATTGTTTCCCTTACCGATGTGCGCTCGTGTAGAACGGAATTGACCTATTTTACGGGAAAAGAAGTCTAAAAATAGACCGGTTTGTAAAAATGCCGTGACATAGGCTTAGTCTTGGAGTTGCAAGCTCCTAGTGATGGGCTCCTGGTTAAGGTAATTCCTAAGGGATAGCGAAATAAATGCTCCTTTTCTATTAAACGAGCACGGTGACCCCCGATTTTTTTTTGTGGTATTTGCTAAGAACAGTCTAGTAAAGAACATATTTAAAGAAGGAAAAACGTTTTATACTAGAACATGATTTTTTGGCCAAATAGTTCCATACTGGGTATTTTGGCCAAGGCGAGGACTTCAAGTTAACCACGGAACTGTCCGAAAAAGTGCAATATTCTCGCAACCAAGCAATCAAAAACGGCTTAAATAAAGGAATACTACTTATGTAAATAAAAGAAGCTTTACTTTCAAGATAAAATTTTGTGTCTTTCAAGTTATCAAGACTTAATTCTGTATGAAGATGATTCGAATTTTTAAAGCGCAACCAGTAAAAATACCCCATTTAAGAGCCTGCTGACGCTTAAACAAGCACGGTGACCCCATTTTTTTATTACATTTTTTAATGGTCATATCATGAATGTTAACTATACCAAGCTTCAAAAAAAGTTTGATAGTAGAACAATTTCAAGGGAATTACCTTAAGACAACTATGTCGTCGTGCAAAATGGGGTATAAGGTCATGACGCTGCTGAGGTACAGCTGTAGCTCAGATATCGGTAAGATATGAACAGAAACTTTAAAGAATTGGTTCATGCTTAGCGTGCGAGAAGAAGCTATAGTTACTCTCTGCTGCGCCTCGAGCAACTCGTTTCTCTCGTGCTCTCCAACTTCCCGCGTACATCCATAACTCGATACACGTACAGCTAAAAGCATGAACATAGCGACAACAACTTGGGCGCTAAAACATGTTTTATTTGTGACTGGCTACAAAGTTCTCACAATTCACGGCGAAGAAAAACAAAGGATCCTATTGCCTGGTTTAAAACACGCCACAATCAGTTGAGCAACAGTTGTGTGAAAACGCTTCATCTGGTCCCTAAAATTGTCAATGAAAAATTCAGTTCCTCGAATTAATAGAATGTAGGCAAACAAAGTCAAGGTACTCAATGAAAATGTAGACAAAAAGAGTCAAAATACTCAAGCTTTAGTAAACCTCTTAGCTTGACAAAAGTCAAAGGCTCAAAGTAGGGTTTGGTTTGTTCAGAATGACGTTCACATTGCCGAAACTTTAGCAAAAGGAACTCGCGGCTAAACTCTATCTAAAATGTCTCAATAGGAATTAGGTAGGACTAGCACGTGCTATGATGTAATAGGAGTTTACGAAACCTTAAGATTAAGAAATGAATTTATATTTTACCTACGATACTCTAAAGTCATTTACTTCGTTTATCACTATCAAAACTATCACAAAACTAACCGGAACGCAGCGGTAAATTTGAAATCAAAATGTAAAAAATTAGCCGTCGTGGTTTACGTTCTCAAGACACGCAAAATAGCCCTTTTCACGGTTAGTTTATCTCATTTGCATTACAATGTAATCCAGCGTGGATGTGAGGCATTTCGCAGCTGTATACATTTGATCAGAGCACCTATCTCTCTCGGACCCTACTCAAGCTAAATGTGTAATGCTAGGGTTGAATTCCAAATTAAAATGCAAAAGATTAACTTCATGCTCTTGTTTTGCAGAGGACGGCTAAGAAATGTACAAAGATTTAAAATGCACGTGCACAGCCATTGTTTTGCTCATTAAGCCTTTTGTTTGGTGACGTTCTCGTTGTCGTCGTGGTTTGCTTAAGGTCCCTAAACGTTGTCTTGCAAAGGACGGCAAAGAAATGTACCAAGAATTACAACGCACAGGCACAGCCTTTGTTCTGCTAATTAATTATTTTGTTCAGTGACGTTTCTGTTGCCATTGCCGTCATGGTTTCGTAAACTCGCTAATGTCATCTTTCTCTAGTACACCAGTAACGTTCGATTTTCTGTTGAATCGCTCTAGTTTGTCCAGAAGGACCGTCACTCAAAAATCCGATCGAGCAACCTTGACTCCCATTATGTTTCAGTTTTGTTTGTGTGATTGGTTTTTGCATCAGTTACCATAATCGTGCGCGCTGCTCGTTACTTGACAACTCGCTGGTTGAGAGTGTTTGTGTGCACGTGATCTAGTTTCTAAAAACTAAATATTATTTACCTTATATAAATCCTTTGCAGAACTTGGGATTGATACCACAAAAGACAACTCCAGAGAAACCAGAAAAAATGCAATGAATAAACGTCTCTTGTCCATTTTCTTTGCCTTCCAGGGAAGGTACAGGCCAGGACGTTCCAAAAAAAAGGAATAAGAAGAAACGTTTAATAACAGTTTCGATTGACTGATTAACGATTATGCTTTTAATGCAGAATTAAGAAGTAGCAGGAAAATGTTCCGTCTGAAACAGCAAAACGCGACAGTTTCAAGTTGTCGGCTCGTCTCAAGTTTAACTCCAGTCTCGTTCCCAGAGTCTTCGCTCCCCTTGACCAGCGGTCGGAAACGAGAGCTCTGGGAGCAACCATTTTGAATAACAAAGGAATAACCGAATAGGCCATTTTACAGTTGTGTGCTTAGTTACCTGGCCATGAATGCAAGCGAGGCTGGAGGTGACCTAGATACAGACCTTCAAGCTTTCCTCATGTAAATGTCAACTAGTTAGCATGAGAACAACTTGATTTGCACAATAAAAGCAGAGAGGTCTGTATCAAAACAAGGTCAACTCCAGCCTCACTGCCAGTCAGAGGCCAGGTCACTTTGCCAACAACTGTAAAATGGTCTATTCTGCCCGTCCAGTTTCACTGCGCAGTCTGCATTTATGGCGCATGCCTGAAATGGTTGCTACCAGAGCTCTCGTTGGTAAGTACTTGGTGTATCCCTTATTATAGTGTATTTAGAACGTAGCATAATATATTTATCCTTATTATAGTGTATTAGATACACTATAATATCTGGAAGGGATACATGAAGTACTTAGGCTCTCGTTTCCCGACCGCTGGTCAAGGGGAACGAAGACTCTGGGAACGAAATTGGTTCAACCCGTTAAATTTATCTACGCATGCGCCGTATCATTAAATGCAGTTCGAATCCATAAACGTAGCCTGGTTGAACGCTGAACGCGACCTCAGTACACTACGTCACTTCTGAATAAAGAAGTAACGTCCATCGTGCTGAGGTTTAACGCGCTCTCGTACTCACAAGGTGGCACGAAACCAAGAAAGCGTGACACTTCCACGGAACACATCCAGGTCGACCAAAGTTAAGCAGATAATTTGGTTTTATCAACTGAGTTGATAATGTGAATTGGCCACCGTGAAGAGATTCGAAAGCTGGGCTGGGCCGGGTTGTTCAAAGTTTATAATTGCAGTTTTCTGCTATACCTACATTGATTGTTTTGGGATCAGAACAGAGATACAGTTTTCTGATTGAAGGAGTGCCTTCCCGCTTTTCAAGTAATCGGGGTTCCCTGATTATCTCAGAAAAACATTACAACATAGATGACGAATAGTTTTCCAGCTCGAGGGACTTCGGCATCTTGCCTGTTTAGTAACCTGAGTGCGTGTGTACCAGCTGATAGCTAATGAACATTCGCTTTGTTACATTGTCACTTTTTATTCCCTCGTGATTACAATTTCTTGCATTTCAAGTATCTCGTTTGTTTGGCGTAAAACTCAATAATTTGGCGACTTTGGAATCTTCAGGAAAATGTGACACTAACCATCTCCAACAACAACAACAATAACGAAATAAGTTTTCTTTAGCAAAAGAATTGAACCTTTAATAAACGACAGGAAAGGTATAACTATATACAGAGAAGAAGCATATTACAACTTTGTACAATCCTCCTTTCTACAACCCTCCTTTCTACTAACGGATCAGTAGCAAAAATGATGACATAATTGACATGACTCGATCCATTGAAGATTGAAGTCGAAACGGCGCGTTTTTTGGTACGAATCTCCTCCAAAATGCGGGAAGAAGGTATAACTAAAAAGTATAACCTCTAGCTTTGGAATGGTTTGGTGTTTTTCGCCGTTACTGTTCGGTGTAATGTGTCTTAATGATTCCGCTAAGTTTCATTTAATGGATCTGAATCTGCTCCAGGTTGAAGCTGTTTGTGGCCATACCCTCATGTTGTTGTTTAGAACACTCTGTAACGTAGCAGATCATAGGTTGCAGCTGTTTACCTAGCAATGCTTCAATATCATATCCCTGTGAAGAAAACACAACCTTTAATCAGCGAGGAATTAAAGAAATAAACACAATCATCTTTCAGTAGCTGGAATGTAATATATATTGTATGGTAAAATAAAAAGAGATGTAAAATAAAAATATTTTCAGTTACGGAGCCACCAACAGTAAGAGAAAAAAAAACGATCAAGCATAAATTTCCGATTAGAGAAAATGTCAGGTGCAATGGAAACTGAATCTTTTTTATTCAAACGACTCCAACAATCACTGCCACAACGCACAATAACTTAAAAATAATTCTACCAAGCCAAGTCAATGAGCCTAAAAACACTCAGCTGTACGCAACTGTACAATGGCGGTCAGCTGATTTCTTTGGTTATTGTTTCATGATCTTATCATTTGTAAAATTTCAAAATCAGTAATGAATAACCTCTGTTAAAAGAGATCTTAGATGCCGAGTTTCACAGAAATTTGGTATCAAACAAGACATAAGGTAATTCTTTTCCTCTTAGGTTTCACCTCACCATTTGCAGTCTCTGTGACTTACACGTCGTTTTAGCTACCGAAAAGATATGCATGCCCTAAACCTTACCAGCGTACTTAAAGAACTAACTTGCCCTGCGAGTGCTTTTAATTCCTTCTTTTTAACCTAGCCGTTACAGATGTATAAGCTCAATTTCCTCCCAAGAGGACAGTTACTGTCACGAGTCCTAAACAGGAGTAACAAGCTTACTGTACTCCGGCTTACCTGATCATTGTCTAGGTACGACACTGGCAACAGTTTGTCAATTGTACCTTGCTGAAGCTGCAAATAACCAGATATTAACAAGAATGCTTGACGTCTGAAGCTCAAATGTCTTTAGCAAGGTACAGCTTAATATCGGTGCAAGAGGCGTTTGGTAAGACAAGTCAAGGCATTCAAATGAAATGCTCTATGTTATCTTAAGTCGTATTTGGTTAAGCGAATAAGTAACAGGATTTGTTTCTTCTTGGAGGGGGGGGGGGGGGGGTGAAAACACTTCAAGCACTTCAAGCTTAGAACACAAACAACACAATTCCTGTTCAATTCCCCTCTCACATCTTTTGCTTAAGTCTAAGTGAGAAATCATTCATATGAAAGTGAGTTCCACCTGCAGGTTTATTTTCATGCAAATCAAACTCATTTTCATATGAAAGGTTTCGCACTTAGACTCGTTTTGAAACAGAGGCGCAAGGGCACTCGGAAATGGCCTATTTTACTCTAATTAAAATAACTGACATCTTTTACGATTTGGTTTCCACTGGTGCTAAAATTATCACAGTCGTCGACCGTGAAGAAAACAGAAACTTTACACTGACAGGACAACAATTATCGCAGGCCATGATAATGATTTCACAATATTATCAGGAATTAAATCCTTATGGACTTGTAGGTATGCACTGCAAGCCTCGATAGCTGCTGTATTGATCCTGCAAGGCAACTTCTTCAGTTTCCATCTACTGACCAGGCTGACATTAAATGCTTAGTACCAGATAAAGTTGATATTTCAGAAAATAAAAATCAACAAGTGTCAAAATTGTCTATAAACACAGACGTTTCGGGTATATTACCCTTCTTCAGTGTAAACAATAACCGTTCCTATCTACTGACTAGATTGACAGTAAGTGCTTAGTATTGACTACTTTAGTTCCTATCTACTAACTAGATTCACATTAAGTGCTTTGTATCCTTCAGCTCACCGATACTTTGACCTGTGCATCTGGAAAACTCCTGACTTTGACAAACACAGCGAGGTGAGTTCTGGTTTGCGGTGATTCCACAGCATGGTTACAAGATGAGCAGAAAAACTGCAAACTAAAGCAAATGTGATCAATGAAGCGTACTTGCTTAGATATAAGTTTAATTAATGCACTAAACATGATAATTAATGCACGAAACATACTTTTCTCCACTTGTAAGTGTGCTTATATCGCGATTCTCACACGTGTCGCACACCAACCAACAACAGGCGGATTCTTCATCCACTCCAGTCACAACACCTGCAATAAAGGATTCCTTATTGTTTATTTCGCTTGCAGCTCAGACAGCAAATGAAATCTCTGTGGGATGACGTCACCGCAGGAATTCACGATGACGGGTTGCAACACAAAGTTGTCCGTTTGGTGGGTGGGTGGGTGGTTGGATCTTTCATCTAAAACAGAACAGACTTACCTTCAATAAGGTAAATGTAACCAGGACTTGAATGAAGTGATAGGGAAGGAGGGGAGGTTGGTTCTAAACTTGTTAGACTGTCATAAATGTCCTGTTGTGTGTCTTCATGAAACTGGGAGGAAAAAAAGAAAGCATTTAAGACAAAACGTACTTTGTAAAGTTAACAAGCTGTCATCTCGTTGTAAAGTAATGCGGGACGTTTTCTATATTCTGTAACAATTCAGCCGCTTGAACCAAGAAGTGTCAAAGAAGTGTAATGGCGGGATCGGAAAATTCAAAACTACTAAGAGAAAAGTAAAAGAATAAATGGCAAAACCGACATCATACAAAGATACAACAAGATACAAGATAAAATCATAACGTATAATGATGCACTGCGTACCAGACTGGGTGTGACTGCAGCAAATTGTGGAACAGCTATTCTTATAACAGAATAAGTATCAGCAACAAGCTCATTGGATGCTGTAAAAGAAGTATAGGAGAAGGGTGATGTTTCTTCAGTGTAAAAATGTTGATATCAATTAATCAAGTTTCTCTATGTAGTTGATCCAATACCAAGTTGTGTGTAGATGACGACGACTTACTGCACTCTGACAGCTCCAACAAAATTTCTTCGAGCTTGTCATAAGAAAGTAATTAAAATAAAACGGAACGTATGAACCAAGGCCAAATGTATCTAGAAACCGCAAATATACCACTGAATATGACACAGGAAACCCGTAAAACCTGAGTATGATTGGCAAATAACACACGACATTTAGCGTTGACTGTTAAGTCTAGTTCATACTAGCGACATAACTACATAAACATTATGATATAAGAAGGACGTTAGGTAGCTATGTTTTCAGTGTGAACATCCTAACGTAATCTTTTTAATGATGTTTACATAACCGACATAATGCCGTGCGGCTCAACCACACATAATGATAAAACACACCCAACTCCAAGTGTACCTTGAACTTTTAAGAGCAAGTGTTTTGCTGATAGAATCAGTCCACAGTTTGTTTGCATTTCTCTAAGCTCTGGAGGCAGTACATGCCAAGTCTTCCCAACTATTTTGACATAACGCAGTAAGTCATGCGACCTTCCTTTAGACTCCGGTACATTTTGTAATGACGAATCAGTAATAAACAGTTCGAAAGAGGAATCAGCTGATGACCCAGTGAGACGGCAATACAACAACTTGCATGACGTGCTGATGCGCTGGGGCTCAATGTCTTTGTGATGACGAAAATCCAACAGTGTTTTGAACACGCGAGGTTTGTACAGAAAACCTGCAAAGAATAAGCTGCTTAGCAACAATGGCAACCCACCACATTCTAATGATTTATGCCTCTCTGTAAAACAGCAACCTTTTCTTTGTTTTACGCTATTCAAAATTAGTTATTCATACTAGTAATAACCACAGGTTAGGAAGTGCGGGCGAGGGCTATGCATGATTTGTTTCACTGAGGTTAACGAATTCATTGTAAAACAGTGGCGTTGTGTTCTTTTTCCATTTTGGGCATTTATATTTGCAGGGCAATAAAGGGTTGCATAGTGTGGGTGATTGTTTTCCCATAAACGAGACAAAGGGACCTAAGAGTGGTTTTACTGACGTTGTGAAACAGTAACACCAGTTTGATTATACACTAGTTCTATTTTGTGTTGGGTTTGACAAAATGACAACAACAGACACGGACAGGAAACGTTCCGATCACAAGTTCACACGCTCGATTTTGATTGGACGGCGCGCCAGCTATGCAAGAGCTGCACGTGATTCTGCGACGAAATAGACGTCGTCCACGTGATAAAATTGTGTTGTGTGCATTCCAATTTATGGACCGCGACCTGGACCGCCACTTCTGCATGAACTGCACGTGATTCTTGACATTCTTAGTTTCAAGAAGGCTAAATTTACATATTATTTGAGCCCTTCAACTACATTAAAGATCATTGACTATGGAAGGTGAAACAGCTATGCTTTGGTGAGAATTGTCTTCTGCTTGGTGTTGGTTTCTAGCGGTCAGAACGCCTGTGCTCAAATTACTGCTGCTTCGTGTTTGTCTCGCGTGGTCAAAGCGCCTGTGCTAAAATTACGTCCTTTCATTTCATTGGTTCTTAGTGTCCCTAAGGACAAATATTTGGAAGGACGACTTTTTTTGCTAAATTCGAGTCACTGCAAGGCTATATAACTGCCGCGCATGCGTTTGAAACCAATGTTGAGATTAGGATTGCGGGCTCCCCTGGTCGCCCGCAATAAAATTTTCCCAACGTGCATCAGCCTCCTGCTCTAAATCAAAGCGATTATGACGTTTTCTTACCTTCACAGCTAACGCGAACGTCCTGACAGAGTGATACACGACTTGACTCTTGCAGTGCCAGCACATAACAGAAGTTTGCAGGAGAGGTGATGCTGGAGATTTGACTTGCACTCTGGCAATTGACAATAGAACAAATCATGGACATTACTGCTACAGAGATTCGTTCATAATTGCTGCAAAGTTATCTTAGCGATCACAATGGAAACTGTCGGTTAAACAAGAAGACAGACTAATCATAAAAGACTATATAGACTTTCTCAAAGTCCTTCATGGACTTCATTTTGAGCGTCGCGGACATTTTTCTCGATCAGATGCCCTCGGACTTGTGTGACAAAAAAAAAAACGCCCGGCATTTGACTTGACCAGACAATGAAATTGTGACAGAAATAATTTACTTAAGCACTTGGCTAAAAACTGAAAGGTAACTGGTCCTAAACGGAGTTGTTGTACCATTCTGTTGTACCTCTTGAGTTGCAATCTGGCTGCTTCCGTTATCACAACTGACTGTATCATGACCATTTGAACACCACACTGACTGTATAAGGC
Source organism: Micromussa lordhowensis (assembly GCA_964020085.1). Taxonomy (NCBI): domain Eukaryota; kingdom Metazoa; phylum Cnidaria; class Anthozoa; order Scleractinia; family Lobophylliidae; genus Micromussa; species Micromussa lordhowensis. Next base: position 4,961,364 of record OZ026606.1, on the reverse strand, counting down.
TGAATAATCCCGCTGATCTACAAAATAGTAATGTTGTGGACAAATTATTAGCTAATAGCTATTAACGAAACGGTTTGGGCCTTCAAATTTCATAATTTGTTTTCTTCGCCTTTTGTTTAAACTGTGGTAATGCTAACGTGACAAAGGAAACTAAAACGCAAACGAAGTAAAATAAAATAATCTAAACTAAACAAGCAATAACCACGAGCCCGATATTACCGTCAGCTTGCTTCAGCAAGTTAAAAGTAATTTTGTCAGTACTCTTGCATGCTTTGTGTTGAATCTGAGTTTCAAAGCAGAATTGTGTGTTTGTGATGTACCTCATTCTGTTAGTCCGCTGAATAACTCTCACATGTGAAAATGTATATACTTTTCCTTCACCTTTCACTAAGCAAGAATGCCTGCAGAACAAACAACGGGAACACCAGTAACATTTTTAAACGTTTAAAAACTTTCTAATCTTTGACTTTTTACCACAGCTACAGGGAATCCAAATACTGCTTACAGGAAACAATTATTACAAACCTGTCAAACAATCGTTATACTATCTACATTGGCTAATTTATATCCCCAAAAATTTTCACCATTTAGAACTTAAGTTATTGTTTAGGCGCTTACCCAATATATACATGGAATAAGAAATTTTGAAAAGTTTTTCTTTTAGGACTTTGATCGTTCTTCAATCCAATGTGTGGCATTCTGTACGTCTGTTGTGGCGATTTGTGACATACCCAAGACAATAATTTTCAATCATACAGTCTATTAGTTGTGGTCTTTGATCTACAATTATCATTTCAGAAAAATACAATATTCCTACCGGGCTTAAAGGGTTAAGTCAAGTACTGAGGTAAAGAAAAAGCAATGAACTGAACGACCCGCCGCGATTAACTGATTCATTTACGCATCACACTGATGTATTCTTTACCATGTATTGACTAAAGTGGTGTTGTTAAACAGTTTTAGCCCGGGGGAGGTAGTCCCGTAGATTTCGGATAGGTATGTGCTGCGAAGGATCTTAAACCCTGACCCTGTTTAAGGATGAAGCAAACGCAAATTGATACCCTATTCAACGCACAAACCCGGAAAATTACACCCTATTTAAGGAAACAACAATAACGTAGAATTAGAACGGCGTGAGGGTCAACTTTATTTCGTTTCTCTAACACTGGAAGTTAAACATCAAGCATACAATTTGCGTTTCGTTTAGCTGGGCATTTACGCTGACCCTATCTAAGGATCACACCTGGAACACAATGCCAACAGGGGCTTAAATGATGCCCTATTTAAGGATTAAGCAATAGAGCACTTTTTCCGTGTTTACATAGCCGCATCTAAACACGAGGAGGGTTGGGAGAATTCTAGACAGTTATGCAAACCCGAGACGTAGTCGAGGGGTTGCATAACTCTAGAGAATTCTCCCAACCCTCCTCGTGTTTAGATCAGGCTATATAAACACGGAAAAAGTGCTCTATTGCTTTTATAAAATGATCCTCAAAAAATACGCGCGAATCTAAAACGTCACAACCGTGTTTACATACTCTCATCTAAACACACCTATCGATCAATGAGAGCGCGCGTAGTGGCTTTATTGTTGAGAATCGAGAATATTTAAGGATCGAGGATCGAGAATCTCAAAACTCATACCCTGTCATAGTGATCATATGGTTGGTTGCCAGATGATCACTAGCCTTAAAGGAACAGAACACTAAGTGTAATTAAAACCAACAAATGCTAACTGACCAGTCATGAGAGTCTTGATACATTTGAGGAACCTGAATTTCAGCACACATGCCATACATATCCTGAACCAAGAGCGCCCACCTAAAAAAGCAGTCAATAACACACGCCAATCGTGTAACAAGATTTGCAAAGTCATTTTTATTCATTAATTTAAGGTTTGTCTTTATTTGCTTGTTTATTTACTTATTTCTTTATCTATCTATTAACTGATCAATTTATTTATTAATGTCTATATTTATATGATTCTTCCATTTCATACTGAGCTACAACAGTCTGTATCAATTACAGTGAGAAGACTGAAAAGGAGAAGGGCAAGAAATATAGTAATCTATTCCCAGTGGGCGCTCGCTTAATAAAGGCCTAAGGACTAAGGGACATGCGAGTCCTTATTTCGGAGGCGAAAAGAGTAGACCAAAGATGAGTTTAAAATATGAGGGGGGGGGGGGGGAAGGGAGGGGAAATAAACCGAGCCACTACAGAAAAACGAGTGACAAGCCAAACCCCTTCCCCCCGCCCCTAATGAGAGGGGGTTCGTTTCCGCAAGAATCGATCTTTCCCGCGCTTGCTGCTAAACTGGACAAATTCACCTTTACACGTGTTTATTTATATATAGAAAGCTATTCCCAAAGGGGATAACTAAACACACGCTGGAATTAATACCCTAGAAAGAGATAGGCACGAGATTATAGGCTGTAATAGCACGAGCGACCATTGAGAATAGTTAGTAAGTTAAGATAAAGTTGAATAAATATATCTTATTAGACGTTTTGGTGTGTAGTATCGCTGTATATTTTTACGAGTTGTGCGGTATTTTGACGAGCCCGTAGGGCGAGTCAAAATACAAACAACGAGTAAAAATATACAGCGATACTACACACCAAAACGTCTAATAAGAGATTTATTATCCAACGATTTCTTTTCCCAAAATTCTGACTTGCCAAGGTTTTGAACTTCACGCGGCCGGGAGGAATGAGACGAGTACAAATATCGTGTGATATTTGTACTCGTTTCGCGCGATATTTGTACTCTACGAAGCAGAGTTGGATAATAAATCACATTAATTTTGGGATAAAAAAAGAAACTTAATACATGAAAGGAAAGGGTAAATACAAAAAGTAGATCTCTCGATTGTTAGTTAATATTGCAGTAATTAGTACTGTACTAAATAATACTGATAATGTGCTCTTTTAAATAGTTTTCTACTTAGCTTTTTACGTCATATAGACAAAGGAATGTCATGCCAATAATAGTTGAGAAAAATGTCCTTCTGAAAGATCTCGCATATCTTTCCCAATAATACTAGTTGTCACTTGAATCACCTTATTTCCTCATCAGCGTTCTTATTTGCTGATTTGGCTACTGATTTGAGATCTTGAGTTAACAGAGAGCACCTGAGATAAAACATACCGAAACATACAACATTAACCAATGAATTTACAACACAAGGGCAGACGTTTGTGAGGAAAAGGAAATTTCTGCAATATCAATCTCTATGTTAAACTTGACGAGTTTGTACTTTAAAACCTGTAATTTGTTGTCTTGTCCTTAGAGACTTTAGCTTTTTTACAGTAAACTCTCTGAACCATACACTGGAAAGTGACCAGCGCGCCACAAAAGCCACCACGGGACTCTATTGCAGTCAAGATGGATGCCTGAGGCTTGCAGTCCACTGGCCTGTCTTGCTGTACTGTAGTTAATGACGCGGATAGTGCTGTCCTCTTCTGATCCTTATGTTCATCTTCAGCATCACCAAAGAGTAACTTTGAAGGTTTAAATCCCTGTCAAGTTAAAAAAAATGTTAATAATAGTTCCACCGTACTGGACACAACTTTGCACACAACTTTGTACATCGTCATCATCATGTTTTGAAAACAAAAGAAATAAGATATGGATATTACTGGAATCATAACGGCTTTAATCTGCCATATCTTTAGGCTTACCTTGCGTGGTGATTGCACTAGACTTGATGATGAAGGTGACGTATTCATGAATGGAATAAATAACCCAGCTAGATTGGGAAAGGAAAGAATAACATTGTGTTACTTGTACTCAGTAGTCAGGTCTTATTTATCTCTATAAATTAAGGAAGAGGTGTGGCCTGGTAGTTATGTTGCTGGACTGGAGGACCCAAGTTCAAATCTCTCTCCCTGTCTCAAGCTGGCAATGTACTCCCAGCTCATCTACTCGTTGTAAATAGCTTCCTTTAAACAAAAAGCCTACATAAATAAATAAAAGTTGTTTCGCAATTTTCTTTAGTATGTTAACGGCTTCCTTCCAACTGTACTGAGCTTAAGCCCACTGTTAAGTTATCTTGTATGCTGAGAACATACAGAATAGATTGATTTAATTACCTCTTGTACAATCAGGGCTAGAGGAGAAGCTCAATTCTGGCATGCCCTTTGAATAAGCAACTCTTAACCTTTTATTGCCCGGGGCAGTTACGTGGTTAAGTAAGTTTACTTTTTCGTTTTGAAATCACAACGTAGTTAGCAGAAAGCAAGTGAGCATGAAAAGAATGAAGGAAATTCTGCTTGCTCGGGCAACTGAATCATATACTGTGGTGGTGCTCCACTCTGACTCACTGAAGATTGACAAATACTAATAACAGTACTATAACAGCAGCGTTATAACCTCTGACAGACTGAGGGAGCACTTCAACTGACTGATCTGCAATTGTTTGATGTTTCTCACAGAAGTAGGTACACAAAAGAACAGGCCATGGACAGCCAGCTATATCCAGTTTCTGCCTGTCAAATGAATAAAGATAAAAAGAAAAAAACAGCTACTGGAATTGGCTTACAATACATGGAGATGAAGTCACACAACACAAATGTAAAATACTATGGAATACTGTGGAGTATTTAAGCAATAGACCACAAGTTTCTATGGGTTATAGGCTGATAAACCACGCGGGATGTTGGTAGAACACGAGAAGAATTTGTAAATCACGAGCCGCAGGCGAGTGGTTTACGAATTCTTCAAGTGTTCTACCAACATCCCAAGTGGTTTATCAGCCTAAAACCCATAGAAACTTGTGGTCTATTGCTTTTATATAATAATTCAGAAGACGCGCGATTTTCCAAGGGGTTGACCGGCACAATAACCCATAGCTGATTGACCAATCAATAGTTCAAAACAAATTACACCTTTCAAAAACATCTTTAATACTTTTGTTAGTTTATGGACGCATGTTTACAATAATATTAAGACTGGAAATAGATACCATACCATGGAGGATGGATATTCACTAGAGCTCCAATTTGCAATGCTAATTGTTTCCAAGTATCACAATTGAACAAGACAAAAACAGTCTTCTGAGGGTCGGGATTCATCTCGTCACTATGCAACACACATTGTGTGAGATGAACAGCGCCCTGCAACTGGTCAGATAAGATCTGGACAACTAGAGATCCTTCCTTCTGCAAGGGTGGACCTAGACAAGAGGAGAGATTCAAAAATCAAAGTTTGGAAGTTTATGCACAGGAATCTGCAAAGGGGTGTTGCTGGAGGTCAAAGCCCCACCCCCAGTCGTACAAAGCCTGAATCAAGAGCCACCAGGTAGCTTGTATTTACTGTGCTAGTGTGTTGATTTTGTTGGGCCGGGTTGTTCAAAGGGCGGTAAAAGATCTATTTTCCTAAATATACCCCTTTTCAGAACCCCAACTTCTGTATTTTGTACAGAATGAATAACAGTGTGTACAGAATGAATAACAGTCATAAATAAACTGCCATTAAATTGGTCTTCTGTACGAATATACCACAAAAACACGGGAACCATTTTGTGTATCATTTGTACTATACACAGTGAAGTTAGACAACAAGAACTACAATTCAGGACATACATGTAACATCATTATCATCATCCACTGTGATTTAAAAAAAAACAGCAAAAGAGTCTTTCTCATTGTTATATTTCTCAAGTACACACGTGGAGGCGGGTGTGTCTATGCACTCCTATGTGTAAGTACAGAGTAAAATAGACTGATCAGTGTCCTTACATGTCTGTTTCTTTTCGGCGTCTGTTACTCTGTGATTCCAAAATGCCTTTTCTGACTTATCTCTTGAGATGACATGCTGTAGTTGTTCTGCTAGGCCAGACCTGTGACACAAAAAGATACACACAACAAGATAACAAGATAACTAGTAATTGATATTAGTACTTAATTACTAAGAACTGAAGTACTTTGTACAAAAGAGAAATGGTGGGTCATATTGCAGTGCCATGCATTGATACCGAGTAAAATAGACATCTCTATGGATCAGAGTTATCTATAAAGGGTTATCAAAGTCAACAAGACACACAAGTAATAATTAAAAAGTTATTGAGTAACTATTTGTTTATTTAAATTTTTTTCCAATATCTAGACCTGTTTGGGATCATTTCATTTTTGTAGTGAGCCTTCAGCAGATGTATAATGCTTTTATGTTACCTGATGAACTTTCGTTTCTTTTTAGCAGAATCGCAGTTCATGCCAACACCCTTTGCATCAGGAGACAGCTCTTGTTCACTCTTCTGAGGTGATTTCTGTTGAACTTGTTTTAGCCATTCGCTCACAGTCTTGGGAGTCCCGACAACCACAGGACAGACAGGTGTGGATGTCGATATATCAGCTGAGAGTCCTGAGATGGACTCCTGTGAGATAAAAGAAGGGTCAAAATATATTTTATTGATATCTTTGAAGGAAACACAGTTGCCAATTAAGGACTAAAAAGTTGTGAACAAATGATAAATTAAAGAAATCTCTTGCTTTATTTTCATCTTCCATACCACGTAATTAAATATTAAGTAATAACTTTCTAGATATTATCTATGTCACTGTGACAGGAAATTTAGCATATGTACTTCCAATTCTGAAAATCATTATTTCAGATGCAGCTAATGCTAAAAAGGTACATGAAGAAAAACGAGCATGTGGTATGTGATGTATCAAAGAGTGACTGACTTTTCACAAGTGTTATTTACTTATAATTATTTTATCAAGGAATGCTCAATTCTACTTAAAAGTGCCTAGGATTTTTGTTTTCATTTCAGTAGCTCAAAGGACATTACTTAAAAGGGATGCAGCACTAATTTCTATTAAGGAATTGTACATGTAAACAACAGTCAAACTGTGGGAATGACACGAAACGTTGAAGGAAATTGAGCCACTCTATAGATTCTGTAATTGCCATGAAATAGTAGTGTTTATTGGTATAGGGGTACAAATCTTTAAGACTAGGGGTGTGGGAGGGGGGCTAATTTAGCACTATAAAACTTTAATTATTACACATGACATACTTTAACTGTAAGATTATGAAGATCTCTTTACAGCAAAATTTCAACAAACCTGTGAACTCTCATGATCTGATTGGAAATCACTTATTAGCTCTCCCTTTAAAAAGCAAAAAATGGTCAGCCATGAACATGTATTTGCTAATTATTATAACTTTGATCTGAAAATTGCTACTGGCAAATAACAATATAGCAGACAATGAGATAAACTAAATGATTTCAGGCCTTCTTTTCTAGGGCTCTGAAAGCAGCCATATTTTTGGATTCAGCTAATAGTGGAGAAACTATGTCAGAAATATCATATTATATTTTTGCTGTAGTACACATACTTACAGAGGGCTTGATGGTGTTTAATATCTTGTTTGTTGATGATTTTCCCTGACAAGAGTTTGGTATTGGACGCTTTGTCAGAACCTTCACTTCAGAATCAGTATCTTCGCTTTCTGCCCTATCATAGAAAACAATGCCTGGCAATTCTGAAAATCAAAATATTTCAGAGTGGAAAAAAATTAGACTCCATTGTTTTTTTCCAAGAGAGCATGGTAACTAATGCTACAATCTAACTGGCTCTTAGCGTGGCCCAGATTTTCCTATCTCTACCCTAGGCAATGGTAATGCTTTCCTGAGTTTTTAAAAGATTAGTGATTTGAGAGAGATAGGAAAAAATAATTTAGTTAGTTACTGGCTTAGTGAAAAACTGTGACCTCTGGCAGCATTTTCGAGACCTCGGTCAAAGATTGCCATTATACAGACCTCCCAGACAGCAAATACCAAACAGTTAAGGATGGTAATTTGGTTTTATCAACTGAGTTGATAATGTGAATTGGCCACTGTAAAGAGATTTGAAAGCCCTTTGTCAGATTCGCTCCGACGAAGGGCTAACACTCGAAACATCAGCTTTCGAATCTCTTTACGGTGACCAATTCATGTTATCAACACAGTTGGTAAAACCAAATTATCTTGTAATGCTCCCCACCGACCCAGCACCACAGTTTCTAAAGGAACTTACCCCCTTTATTTAAGGATGGTGCCTACTCTTGTTAGTGATACATGTACATGTTTTGTGGATCCCAACAAGCATGGATTACATACAATGCATGTGTTAGGGTTGACATTGATGAAATTAACTATGATGAAATGACTAAAATGAAACACAATTTTCCTACTCTGACCAAATCAACTTCAAGAACATGTACAACACCAGTAACACCACAATAGCTGCACATTGTTAACCAATCCCTGCTAATAGCTGAAAAATAAACTAACCACTAGAAAATTAGAGCAGTTTTCCCTTGAGTGAAAAATATTTGGTTTTGCACTACTTATATTACTACCCTACACGATTGGCTATAAAAAGACTTGCGCCACTTTTTCGTACAGTCATATGTAAAACCAAAACCAATCGCACTCGTTTTTGCGTCAGCAACATGTAATTCAAGTTTTGATTGGTTCACTGTAGTGTGTGTCCTTTGTGATTGGCTAGAGTGATTACTTTGGTTTTAGTTTTACCAAATTCAATTGAAAACCACTCTTGCTACTGAAATCTAACTGCTAACTGGTAACTGCTACCTGCAGGTGGCACTTACTGGGAAGGTGACGGAAAAATTGTAACAAACAATGAAAACAATGCATTTAACTTTCAAAATCCTACATTAAACCCTATGAAATAGAAGTGGCAAACATAGTCAACATGTGTGATTAATGTCTGGTTGTTTAAAAGTTACCTTCATCATCACTTGCACATGAAACTATTTCATCTTCTTTGGGTGCCATTGAACATTGCATCAGCTCATAAGCTCCATCAGGCATTAGATCGCAGCTATTGTCATCTTGTAGCTTCCTGCACGTTTGCGTCGCATAAGTGTTATAACAGCCTGCATCTTCTAATGAAGAACTCCTTTTGTCTGAAAAAATCCTCCGCTGAAGTCAAAGAAGAAAATTAAAGAAGAGCCATTAATTACTCAGCTCCATGACGCCAGGCTTTTATTTCAGAATGAAATTAAGGGAAGTACATGTATGGAGTTCATCTTTCTTACTGGTGTCCTTGGCAGCCATTATTGAGGTTGCCACAAGCTGCTGTTTAAACCTGAACTGCACTACTTTATGTGATTTAGCCAATGGCAGTTTTGTGCACAGAAATGTGAACCGGCCACACAAAAATGTGCTCACTGAACATATCAAAAGACATGTCTTATCACAACATCAGCTCAAAGATGTCAAACAAATCTTTGGCCTTTACTTACTGAGAAGTTCGTTGTTTTTATGTCTGGTCAGTACCATTAGTAAATTACAGAGTAGCACATCCTTTGATTTTGGGATTTGGATTTTTTGTTACAAATTCTTCACACCATTCCTGTAGAAACAAAAATGCTTTTCAGAGATAAAACTTTCTGCAAGTCAGCTGTTTAGTGGGGTACCTGTGTTTTATCTGCTAGCAAGCCATATTGTGTCTTTTCACATGCATATCATGTCACATATTAAGAGTGACGAACAAACTGCTTGAGCTAAGAGCTTTAGCGTGTTTTAGTCCAGTTGGATCATGTGTAATAAGGGCATCCGCGGTCAAGTGTTGATCGATACCTTCAATGGACACTCGATCTGTACTTGATTGATACCTCGGTTGACACTCAATCAAAACTTGATCGAGATCTTGGTCCACAGTTGGTCGAGAGTCAACTAATTTTTGTAGAGACATGCCATTGACTGTGGATCGATACATATGAGTTGGTCGACACTTGGCTGACTATTGGTGACTGTTGATTGCTGAGTGCCAATCGAGACATTGATCAAGTGCCAACCAAGTGTTGGCTGAGCATCGATCGAGATGTCGATCAAGTGTTGACTGAGGGTCGATCAAGAGTACTGATCGACACTCTACCACAGATACCTTTAGCACAAATGATCCGTCAAATTTTGGCCCTCTCTCTGTCATGCAATGCTATGCTCTCATAGTGTTGCGTTACAGAGCGACAAAAGCTATCACGTCTCTTTCTGTTTTGCTTATGACATATCAGTGTCATCGCGACATGCCTGGTGTGCCACCATTTTTGCTTGTTTTTCCATGGAGGATTACATATATGTACATATACAACAGGCGTCCAGCTTCAAGAATTGAAGTCATCTAGCAGCATTTACTAGGTAAATAGCAAATGCCACCTTTTTAAATTGGAAAATACTTATATTTTCCAAATTGTAGTAGTGGGACGATTTTACTCCATCACTGGGTCACTTCTTGTTAGACATGCGGCACCCCAGGCCGGAACTCTCAAATAAGAAGGTCACGGATGCTTGTCGGAAAATTTGAATTTATTCCTTAAGAAGACTAATGTGAGTGTTGGTTGAACTTCATTAGACCCTACAAGATACCACTTAAAACCGAACAGGCTCGATTACTAGCCACTGTTCAAGAAAGAATCCCACGCTCACTTGTAGACTCAACTCGCATAGTCAAGAGATCAGCGGAAAAAAGTGGGAGTGTTTAATTATTGTATCTTTGAGTGCACCCTAAGGATACTTTGACAGCTAAGAATGGTCACGTGAACTTGTCACCAACACCCTAAGTGAGACCAGAAATTGATTTGTACCCGAGACAATGAACATCCCCGACCTTTTCATATAGAACCCCCCTGGGTTTTGAACACCACGCTGTCCAAGGCCGTTTTACAGTCGATTGCACCCTGTCAAGTTAGTTATTCTTTGAATTTCTGACACATGTACTCAATATCTTACGGCAGAAATGATCTACATGGAATAGATTTTCACATGAACGTTTTTATATACAGAAGCCACTGTACTTATATAAATAGCTCATTTCCCAAAGGTTTAACTGTACTCGATTGCTGAAAACTGAGAAGACATTGAAAATACCAAAATTGATGAGCTGTATGAATTTTCAAATTATGTTTCAAGTCCTGATCAACAGACAAGAGAATTGAGGAGAATTTGAACATAGCGTTTTTCTATTCTTAATTTTATACAGTATTGTAAATAAATGCTTCTCAAGATGAATCTAGTTGATAACTAAATAAAACAGACACTACACAAGATTGGGTGTTCAGTAGTCACTAATATCGCCTTGGAAAAGGGAAGAAAAAAGAAAAGAAAAGGGGTTATTACAACAAGGGGTACTTGTATTTGGTAATCCATCCAAGCATAAACCCCCACTGAACAGGGCTGAACTTTGTTCAGTGGACGAGAATCGTTGTGGTATTAAGACTCTAGGTTGGATCATTTTTTCTTTCAAAATGTAACAAAAACAGAAAAAAATACTGACATTGTCTGGGAAAATAAAGTCAACGAAAAACATGATAGGAATGAAAAAGAGAATTTGAATGCGTTTTGCCAGTGGGCTTAATTTAACCTATGGATTAAAACCTCAAGTCAGTGGCATCAAAATTGTCACCATTTACAGACAATCCATTTTCCAAGTTGAGTGGCTCATAGCCACCATGATTATCGGTGGGGGCTAAAATTGGTTGTGGCCATAACAAAAAGGAAAGGAATATGGTTCAGTTTTAAGAAGCGGATAAAGGTGATAGAGAAGCATCCTTTATAACAACCCATATAACAGCTACAAAGGAGACTATAAATGTAGCATCATGTACTCAGTAGTATCTTATAAAATGTAAATAAAGTGCTATGGAAAATTAGTGAATTTTGTTCACCTACATTTGTTAGATTTACTACATTTAGTTAATTTACTTACTTTACTAGAGTACTTCCTCTTAACACAAGGCTTACTCAGATTCCTGACAACAAATGCAAAAATTAACAGTTGGATGCAAGTGAATACAATTTACATGTATGCGCAGTCTGTTTTTAAGAAATAGATGTTTTATGGCACCAACAGTAAAACATATTCTTGGAGAGTGACATGTAAATCTCAAAAACAGTTAGTATTGTATTTAACTATGTTCAATGCTGCCAAATTATATTGGGCACCCGTAGAGATTGGGTGAGATCCTTGAATGCTTTATTGTGTCAAGTGTTGCGAAGGTTGTCTTGTCTTATCACAGTATAATCTGCATCATGGAACCTTTCTATTGGTTACACCCATAGACAGGTCTAGCTATAAAAGAACCATGATATTAAGTGTAAAAGTACTTCCCTTCTGTGGTATACTGTACTCAACAAGCTTTGTTTAAAAGTAAAGAAGTTTAATTCCCACCCTCCCTCCCAATATGATGGATGTACATGGTGATCAAAAAACCTGGGGGCACCTTGTTTGGGTTTGGAAGTTAAGTCTTTAGCTAGAGACTAATTCTCCAAGCTTTGGACATTGTTGTGCTCCTTTCATTTGTGCACCTGCCAGAAGTCTCGTCCAATCCTGTGCTGGCTTTTTCAGTGCCAGAGAGATAACAAGGCTTTCAAAGGTCACATGTTCAAATTTGACCTGCAAATACTCTTGTGCAGGGTAGCGCTGGCGATAAGTGAGGCTTTCAAAGGTCGGTGTACTTGCCGAGACTCTTGTCTGGCCCTTCAGCAGGATACTGGAGCAACAAGCGACACACTTCATGGTGTGCAATTCTTAAGGGTTTTTTTCTGACATAAATTATAATGTAGACCTATTCAAGTGAAGTACAATTATCTTACCTGGATGTAGAATCCACTTCACAATTCAGAAGTTCCTCATCTTTTTCTTCATCAGTTGAAAAGCCGTCAATCTCACTGGTACTCTCAATGTTAGACTTCACAATAAAGAAATTTACAGCCCAATATGAATTTATTTTAAAGGGAACCTCCACTGTGACAAAAAGTTTACTTCAAATCACACTAAATAATTTTAAGAATAAAATTTGCTTGAAGTTTTAACTAACAAAGCGCGTTGGCCTTAAATACATGAATTATAGAATCATTTATTTATGTTTTCAAAGTTCCCGGGAGCAGCCATCTTGAATAATTGTGACGTGAAATGGTTGCCCTTTTGTTATTAGACAAAAGCTCTTGATGTCAGAACAATAGAGCAACCAAGACACGTCACAATTATTCAAGATGGTGGCACCCAGAAAATTTGAAAACAAAAATGCGCGATTCTGAAATTCGTTTTTCTCCACTATAGACACTCTTCTGGAAAAAAATTAGACCTAACGTTACTGCAAATACTATATCCTGCGGTTTAAAGTGATTCTTCGGTAGGAGTGGAGGCTCCCTTTAACCTTACTAAAAGTTAGTGAAAAAGGTGAAAAGAAAGCATTTGCTGTATTTGAGTAAACAAAAATAAGCAAAAGATCACTGTTGCTCAATATATCTTTACTTTGGGATAGACAAACCTTGGTAATTATTCAGTTCTGGTTTGCTAAGCAAGAACTGTACCTTTTATGTAAAAAGAGTGCAGAAAAGTGTGATGCAAGTGCAGAATTGTTATATCAGACACCAAACAAATGAAAAAAAAAGAAATATCCTAAATTAGCACAAGAAAAAAAGAACCTTTAGGATCTCTAATGGCCATTTCTGTACTGACATGTTGACTTTGACGATGGACAAAGTCCACTCAATGCTTTCCAAAGATTGCCAAATATTTGCTAAGATCACTATGTTACACTTGAAAATATGTTCTAATTACATTGCATCACACCTTAACAATAAATTTAGCATTGACTCTCAATAAATGTGCATGTGGTTGCTAATATCATATACATGGCAATTAAAGCTCTCTTATTTTTACTTTTAACTACTGTAACTACGGTACAAACAACATCTTACAATACACATGGTAGTTGATTTTTGTGATATTCAAATCTCAAATACAGTGGTTATAAACATAATGCCACTTTATACATACATGTATGGGACTTACCACACACTTACCACAAAGGAAAGTGACTCATCATTGGTTTGCCTCCTTTTTCTTGCTGATGAGTTATGCCACCCTATTTATACAATAACAGGCCTAACATGAACTGAAGGTACTAACAATATCTTCTATTGAGCATAACGCGTAAGCTGTACAACAAATAATTTTGAACAATTTAATTATTTTGTGATCTGGTTACATTATTCATGAATGTAAAATAGCAATGACAATACGGTAATTCTTTTTCAATATTGTTATAATATCAGTTTCTCAAAACACACATTGTTAATCTGGTTCAGCAATTCTCTGGAGTTTCAAGATATGAGACTGAATACATTAAAATTAAGTGAGATTCAAAAATGAGAAAGAAAAAAGATGGATGTTCTGTTGAGCCATTTTTAAATCTTAAATTTTGTAATGAGTCAAACTAAGGACGAGTAGCTACAATCAAGACATCTCAGTAACTCAGGTCTGTGCTTTTAAGAAGCACCCAGGTGCCACAGGCGACTAAATGTAACTTTTGACTTTGGGTGACTAGGAAAAGCTCACTTTTTTCATACATTAAGCGCAAGTAGTGGGCACCCAGGATTTCGTAGTTAGAAACCTTTGGAATCCTCAAAATGTTTGTTAGACCACAGCCTTGTAACTATTTAGTGACATCATCACACTCACCTACACTAGATGCGAGTCGTTTTTTCTTGACAATTTCATTATTTCTTGCAAATTTCTACAAAGAGGTGCACGTGCATGGAGAGTTACGTTCTACTCAAGATTACATTTATTCAACTTGATCCATTATCTAGATTAAACTGAGTTCAACATTTAGCCAACGTTGCATGGTTTTAACGAAAGCACAAAGTTCTTATTTACAGGAAATATTATTGATGAAATCACCTTTAACTCTTCAAAATTGCTCCAAGACATGACAATAGAATTTCTTTGCTAGGGTTCTGTTGAAAATAGAACATTTTAAGATATCTTAGTATAAATCTACTAGCATTCTATTCTACCTAGTATTTTATTTTAGGGAGTGAGTATAAAAATTCAAAAGAAAATACAAATTGGAAACTGATAATGTAGAAAAATGTCAAAGTGTCATCTTGTGAAAAATCACAAACATTTTGGGCATAGCCCTAATCTTCAGTGTGAAACCGTTAAATGCATGGTTCGTGCGACTGTACATTTGAAGAAACTAAGTGTGTGAAAAGTAGATGCACGCACTGTTTATATGAAATAAAAAACATTATTTAGGCCCTCTGGTTGCCCAAAAACAATTTCCATTTCTTAGTTTTTCCATCTGAAACTAACACCAGTGCACTTCCTTTGATTTCTTACAACAATGTCTTACAACAGTGTCAGATCTGAGAAGAGAGAAGCTCCAATTAGAATTGTGCTGCCTCTTAAAGACCAGAAATCTGCAAACGCAGTACGCAGATAGCTTAGCGACCTCAGTCGAAAGATCAACACAGATATAAGCCCAGTTTACACAAGTCAAAAGATCAAGAATGAAATCAAAGTGAGGGAAGACAAACTGCTGTTAGTGAATCAGGAATGCGTGGTGTATTGTTTCAAGTGTGACCTGTGCGATGCAAGTTATGACGGCTATACTTCCCAACACCTACACCAACGAATTGAAGAACACAAAGGATCAGCCCTTAGGGAGCAACATGATAAAAAGCCAGATGACATTTTTGAAAGTTTTAAAATCTTTTAAAGGAAGTGTCAGAACAAAATAATTTGACTGTCTTTATTTTCAAAATGCTTTTTACCAAAGAACTAAAACCAACACTGACCAAACAGTATGATTTAATTTGTACTTAATTATTTGTTTAGATCATTTCTTTATGCTTATTAGAATTATTTTAGTCTCATTATTTTAGGTCCCCTTTTTACTTTGTAAATATTTTTATCACTTATCACACATATTTTATTGCATTCTACTGTTCGTGACATTTTTAAGTATTTTTACTGCTAATTTTATACATTTCTACTTGCACTTGAAAATGACCTTGGACAGGTTGAAATGTCGTGATTTTTTGTCATTAGTTTTTACTGGAAAAAAGCAGAATTACACCAAAACAATGTATAAGATTATCTGCTTTTGATTTCTATGCATGATAGTTGGCTCAGCCTCCCCATTGGCAACATTCACGCAATAGAAATCTTGATCTCATCATTTAATAATATTAAATTGTTTAAAACGTTTTGCAAATGGTAACAATCCTATTTTCCTTTAATTACTAAATTGAAAACAAAGCCCCATATTCACATTTATACCATGACAAGAAAATACAGCTAAACAGAAAGCCAATGTATACTCAACGGCATTAGACCTAACCTTCCCAAAGTGTCTTGCTTGTAGGTTGCATCATAGGCGTATGGGCAATTTTTTCCATTGGTGGGGGGGGGGGGGGGGGATGAACCACTTTCCTAAAAAGTGTTTCGTAATTTGCCCAAATGTCTACAAAACAATCAAGCACAAATGAGGGCCATAGGCCTGCATATGGAAAGAAAGTAATCTAACATTTGAATCCATGAATCTATCATATAGATCATGCTTCAAGTAGAACATGTTAAAAGAAATAAATGTCTCTGCCATTGCGACGGCATATCAATAATACGACACACAAAAAATAGTATTGAAGATTGAGTCTCACCTTATTGTATATTGATTACCAGTAGTGTTTCTCACTGCCTTTTAATGACATTGTAATTTCTCGAAACAAATGGAACTGCTTTAAAAACCCTTTGACCAAGTTTCTCTTGTCGCCCAATAAAACTAACTTGCCCAATAAGGGGGCTGCAATCCCCCCTGGCCCGTACGCCTATGTGTTGCATAGACTGTATTGGCCACTTTATTTTCCATGGCATGGTATAAATAGTTATGCAAAGCCTTCCTTGGTAGACAAAGGCTAGCGTGTATGTCAAGAAAGTACAAATAACTCTTGGGATATTCTATGGTACATATATACCACTCAAAAGTGTTGCATAACTACATGTACATTGTAATCCTATGTTATGTAAACGTTTGTAAATATGTCAAGTTGATGACTGAGAAATGCACAAAGGTATAAGTATAAGGGGGTACTGAATCTAAGTAACCTATATACAGCAATTAAGCTTGCAGTTATTACAAAAAAACAACAGAAGCATGAAGCAAATCTATGAAAAACATACAGAAAAAACAATTGTTTTACATTTACTTTGCACGAACTGTAAGTCTGTTGATTTATATCTCCACTCGGCTAAGACTTGTCACAAAAGACTTTGCAGAGAAGAGATCGCAAATACAAAAACAAACAACAACAAAACAAAATCAGCTAACTTGTAATGTCAGTCAGTTTCCAGCTCCTTTCATTACTGGCTTGTAATTTGATGGATCAATTCTACCACTCTTTGGCATATGATGCTACAATGCTAATGATATAATGTTATCAGACAACACGTTAAATCTATGGTAAACAAGCTGTTACCAGCCACTCCAGTCCTTAACTAAGGTTTGTGTTTACCTGTATTTGTAAACTATCTTTGCCATCCTTTTTCCTTTCTTCGCATCTGCACTTTTCGTGAAATCGACATTAAACAGGGCATTAATGATGTTATTGTCTGGGTTATGAATTAAATTTGGCAGCGGCAGATCTTGGGCCAAGCAGTACCAAAAACTGAAAAACAGACACAATGAAGTCATAAATATCCGCCATATTGTTTCTAACCGCTAAGAACTGGGAACGAAGGCAAGCGCGCACGCTGCGGAGGAGAGCGGCGCGGGAAAGCACAGGCAGCCCAAGCTCAGTAAGGAATGTTGTGGCTAAATATAACGCAACGAACGCTTGTACAGTCGTTGGCTGGCGTCTCCCCGGAAGTGCTTCGCTTTATTAGGGGAGACTCCAACCAACGACTTCGCAAAATTTCGTAAGCCACGAAACGGTCTATAATGGACACAAATAGGAGAATTTGCGCCCAAACTGCATCAAAGACACAAAGACCGTGACCCTATGTTGAGGTGAGCGAAGTTTATTTGCACATTCATAGCTTTATTTTAGTTTAGAAAATAACCCAAAGCAAATACGCACGCTGATTGGTTTAAAACCGTGTTTCTATAACTCGATAGAAACACAGAACTAGCACAAGCTGTTGACGTAATGATAGCGCGAACAAAGAGAATTTACATTTTGATGATCGAAGTAAACAAGTTGTTTTTCTTTTTCTTCGCCGCGGTATTTTCTAAAAGAAATAGAAAACATGTTCTCCGTGTTCCTATCGAGTTATAGAAACACTCGTGAAAGTTTGAAACTCGAAAAAGCTGTGGAAACACTCGCCTTCGGCTCGTGTTCCCACAGCATTTCTCGTTCTCCCCTGCGGCTTGTGTTCCCACAGCATTTCTCGTTCTCCCAAACTTTCACTCGTGTTTCTATTAAACAATTAGATTATGAGCTCGAGATTTCTATCGCGTGATAGTTGACGAGGGCGCAGCCCGAGTCAACTATCACGCATAGAAATCTAGAGCGAATAATCTAATTGTTTTAGTATAAATCTACTAGTCGTTCAAAAATTTAATCTAAATCCTCTTCAAAGACACTTCAAAAACACAAAGAAACGGCCCCTAGTGCGCGCTGCTACGCTACTCACTATCTATCACAAAATAGAACGTGGGTAGCGTAGCCAATCAGAGGACGTTATTCGTGATAGAACGCTAGTAGATTTATACTAAAACTCAATAGAAACACGGCACATGTTTTCTATTTCTTAAATATTTCGGCCTAAAGTTAATTTCCCATACAAGCGTTCGTTGCATTATATTTAGCCACAATGTCACATACTGAGCTTGGGGTGCCTGTGGGGAATGCTGACCTGCGATCAGAAGGGTTTTTTAAGGGAGGGAGGGAGGGAGGGAGGGTATAATCGCAGGTTTACGGGAAAGCTGACTGAGAAACGATTCCATTGAAAAACTGGAGTGTAAAATGTTCTAAAACATGCTCCGCTATCCAGGATAGGGAGCAGGAGATAATGATGAACGAAACGAAACGAAACAGACTGTTTGATTCTTGACATTGCAGTTGATAAGGTAAACGATGAAAAGCTAAATCGTGATTTGCAAGCTCAAGGATAGTCGCGCGGAAAAGTAGCGCAAGCAACTTTAAGACTGAGTCGAAATTCTTTCTTACAGGTTTTTATTTTAGCCCCACGTGACTGTAGCTTACCATTCCATGAAAGGAAAATCAACACGAGAAATAACACTTTTGTGCTCAGTTGCATCATTTCTTAGTCTGTTATTATTCAAATGATGGACCCGTGCTGTGAGGGCTCCCTTTCTACCGACACAAAAACGATTGTCCGAAAATTCAGAAATAAGCTCAGATGCATTTCCGGGCATTTTAGCGTTTACGTTCTATAAAATTTTTCTCTCCTCGGCCGTTCTCTCAACCAATGAGCACGCGAGAATTCTGTCAGCTGCTCTAAAAATCGATTAAAAAAAGATAGTTACATCGCTTGTTGCTGATATACCCGCAAATCTGCACTGTTGATTTTCAAGCATCTGCAATATAGATAAACCGTATAGATCGGCCATAATGCGTGTATGGCCGGAATCTCAACAATTGCAACAAAATGTGATATCTGAAATATTAGAAGCCTATAGATCGTTTTCACCGTCATGCAATAAAACAATAAATCGAAAACCATTCAGTGGATAAAATCAAGGAATCGTGATTTTATAGGAAATAAATAAAGAAGACACTTCTCCAAGTTTTAGTTCTGTGCGTTTTCCCAAACTGCAGATAATCGTCGAAATATTTCGCAGAAATTTATACAGCCCAGTAGAGAAACGCCGTGTTGGCGGTGCATCTCTGATATATGGCGGTCGGAAAATAGTGTAAACATCTGGAACTTACTTTGGCTATCTAGGCATTTACATAAGCTTTTCCCCCGAATGTTCTAATTTCTAAAAAAGCTAAAAATCATGAGATAGGTGTATATTTTTCGACAAATGCGATCGTAGCCTTGTGTCAGGCACCGCCATAGCTCACTATAGCTCTGAAATTCAAAATACGCTGGTTTCCAAACGAAGCACTCTACTGAGCTGTAAAATTGTAAACTGCTATAAATTTACCCCCCTCTTATGCCTGATGGGGATAAAAACTTTGGTGGCTCTTTAGTTTTCGATTTTAGAAAACGATGACGCCGCGTGAAAACGATCTAAAAACTTTGCTTGCTGAAATTGTGAGCTGATAACTGTAAAAGAGCAGTGTTCCTGGTAACGAACTGCTCACTTCGGCTTTATTTATCATGTGATCTATCATCTATAATGGCTCATGAAGTTTGTCAACTGGTTTAGCAAGTTTTGATTCAAATCGTGTTACAGGCATTCCTTTCCTATGTTTGACCCTTGCATCTTATTTCAATAAAGAACTGAAAGGATTTGTATTTCGGCGAGTGTAATTGAGATAGAGGATCATTCATGGAAAACGCACCGACTTCCTGCTTTAATCTTGGCTATCGGTAGCTTTTAATCCCAATTAGTGGATTTGTACCACTGAATCACTACACGCGTACTGATCTCATTGAAGCAATTTTGACCTGCAATCATGATAAATGAGGACTAAACTATGTCGTTCCCTGGCTTTGCTTAATTCGATCAAAATTTTTTAAACACATCCACCTTTTTCTCTACAGCATTAACTTTCCTGTCGTCAGATACTGTTTTTGTATCGTAAACTACAAGGCCAGTGACGTAGTTTGTGATGTTACATTCAGTCACAGAGGATTGCAGCGAGTCAGAGAACAAGCTATCACTATTTTATCAAAATTCTACCCGTTCCTAGTCCTTCGCGATCGTTTGCCATCAATGAGCCGTTCTCTTTGTCAAACAATGGACCATGTAGGGCCACATTTGCTTTGTGAATTGATATTATAAGATATCTAACACAAAGTGATTGGCTGATATCAATGTCTAATTTGCCCATGGGTGTACGCTGCGTGTGTGCTAATGTTCGCAAAGCAAAAGTTTTGACAGACATTGTTTCCCTTCTGCCAGAAATGCGGAACTGTCTTCACAGTTGTCTGAAGATGAGACAAAAAGTCCATCCCTTGAAACATGAATAAACCCTTACCGAGTTGCTGGTGTGCAGTCGGTTGTCATGAATGAATTTTCGCGCGCTTGTTTTCTCTTGTCATGTAAGACTACACGAACATTTTTGTGATGTAGCTCAGTAAAAGGTCTTCTTTTGTTCCAATGTCTCAATGTTATATTATAAAACAAATGGTAAACGCCATGGCGTACACTATCGAGTTATGGATGCACTTGGGAGGTTTGCAAAGCACTCAAGAAGCTAGCCTCTTACGCTTCTTTCGTGCTTAGCAACCTCCCGCGAGCATCCCTAACTCATTATAAAACAATTGAGCCACTACGCGCGCTCTCGTTAGTCGATAGGTGTGTTTAGATGAAAGAATGTAAACACGGTTATGACGTTTTAGATTCGCGCGTATTTTTGAGAATTATTTTGTAAAAGCAATAGAGCACTTTTTCCGTGTTTATAAAGCCTCATCTAAACACTCAGAGGGTTGGGAGAATTCTCGGAAGTTATGCAAACCCGAGACGTAGTCAAGGGTTTGCATAACTGTCTCGAACTCTCCCAACCCTCCTCGTGTTTAGATGAGGCTATATAAACACGGAAAAAGTGCTCTTAAATGGTGTACGCCATGGCGTTTACCATTTAAGCAATAGAGCATTTTTCCGTGTTTATATAGCCTCATCTAAACACGAGGAGAGTTGGGAGGGATTCGAGACAGTTATGCAAACCCGAGACGTAGTCGAGAATTTGCATAACTTTCGAGAATTCTCCCAACCCTCCGAGTGTTTAGATGAGGCTATATAAACACGGAAAAAGTGCTCTATTGCTTTTATCAAATAATTCTCAAAATACGCGCGAATCTAAAACGTCACAACCGTGTTTACATACTTTCATCGAAACATACCTATCGACCAATGATGGCGCGCATAGTGGCTCAATTATTTTATAAAACTGTCTCGAACTCTCTCCTCGTGTTTAGACGAGGCTATGTAAACGCGGAAAAAGTGCTCTTAAATAGTGTACACCATGGCGTTTACCATTTGTTAATTGGTCCTACAGAACCCCGTAAATTACTGAGTGGATGTTCGAGGTTCCACTATTCACAAATCAAAAAGGTCAGCTTGGCAACTTTTTAAAATTTACATAAAGAAGAACGCATACTATAAACTGCCGCTTGCCTGTAACACAAAAGTTACTTCTGATTATAAGGCCCTCTGGATATAAGCCTCTCTCCAATTTAAAATGAAATGAAATCGATTTATTATGATGTTTTAAAGCTTTATTAAGAAACAGTACATGTATATAAAAAACGTATCAACACTGCTGTAGCTCAGTCATTTTGAAATGGTTATTCAGTCATTTTGAAATGGTTATTCATAGCGCTGATAAACCCCCTCGGATATAAACGCATCCACAACCCTTACGAAGTTGTATAAGTCCGGGGCTTTTTATGCGGCAGTTTATGGGTAGAGGAATTTGTTTCACAAGCGTCTTTGAAGTATAGGTGACGCTGCATTGATAAATCAGCGTTATAATTTAAATATATTGAAACTACCTAAGTTGCATATTAAATGAATGAACCCACTGCTGTTTTTCAACAAAAGGCAATAACATTTATTGACTCTTCAAAAGAGCTTTTAAGTTCAAATATTGTTTCGGCGGATTTTACAAAGATGAAAACGATGAAAAGCTTAAGCTTAAGTCTCTCAGTACAAAGGTCTATTTAACAACATTAACGAAATCACACTTCGATCAAGAGAATATCTTATCTCTTGGCTCGATTTAATCACGTCAAACTTTTAATTCACATATTTAGAGTTGGGTGTAGAAGTTGTAAATAATACACGTCAAGTAGGAAAAAAAGTTCTTGAAAATGTTCAAGTTCTGGTCGGAAGTCATCAATCAAATTGTGTCAAGGGAGAGTGAAGCTTCCCATAGAAGTGATACGCTTTGGTGATAGTTCAAGTGCTAGGACGCCCCTTTATCAGAATAGTAAACACAATTTAAATGCCGATGAAACCGCCAAGTACCAATCTTATATGGTTCAGACTCTAATACATACATTGCGGTGAATGCGGTGGAACATTTCAAGCATAAGATTGTTGTTCAAGAAATGTTACGTGATTGAGTGCACGCAAATAAAAGGTCCATGCGTGTCACTCTAAAGAAAAGCAGCATACTTGTGGGTTCTCTAGACATTTCTCTCTTGGTATCCACTCCAGTTATAACCTTTGACTATTTTGGCGCTTGACATGTCGTTAATTCAGTTTGTTTGGTTGGGCATAGTGTTGTTATTACATGAAGAATTTACGCCAAAGAGCTGCAAACGGTCTTCCCTAAACGCCCACTAAATCGCTTGTTCCAAACAAACAACTTGACTTACTTACAATCAATCCTTCCTTAAGCGGTCATTTCAGGAATATATTTTCCTCTCTGCTGCTGTCTATAACGGTACCTAACCCATCGATGCCTTTAATTTAGTGAAAAATGCACACGTCTTTTGGTAGAGGGTATGTTAGCTAGAGCGGCTTCAATGTTTGAAAGACAACAAGCGGCAAATCTTCCTTAACACGACAGCTCGGCTTTCCTTAGAAATAAAATGTAATTAAGCGATTTATTATCTTGTTTTTAGGTGGGAGTTAAGTTGCAGGCACAGCTGTATCAGGGTTCAAAAAGTTTAATCCCAATATAATTAAATCAGCTCAAGGTGACTTATTCAGCTTGTCCACTGATCAGACAGAAATGAAGCACGCTCAATACCACATAGGTATGAATCTATCTATTAGTGACCTAATGAAGATAAAATCTCAAGACAGGACTTTCTCGAATGGCCGAGTCTTTCGTGTTACATATTAATTGTAAAGTATCAAAAGAAAAAAGAAATATCAAATGTCGCGATAAAAATACCTCACTAACTGTAACAAGTTCTCTTCAAGGATCATTTGGAAACACTAGTTACTGGAAGCATAAAAGCAAATAAAATTGAGCAGAAAATAGTAAATCTTTTTTCTATTTCTGTAGCATGTTTAGGAGAGCGCAGGCCTCGTTCTCTAGTACGATTAATTTGATGGATTTTCTGTTTTAGGTTATAACTCAGCCGGGGCTTTTGCAGCATGCTGTTATATGATTCAAGTTCAAAGAAAGCTCAAGTTGCGCCAAATGTAAACACTTACTTATCACTTTCGTGTTATGGAAGTGAGTCCCAGACTGTCATCAAACAGGCTTATTCTTTCTGTCCGGAAAATAATTGAATACAACCAAATCTAACCGATTCGAGAATAAAGAATCAATGAGATAACCACGCTGTTCTTTCTAAGCAGACAAAGAAAGGAAATCTCTCAAACACAGGATTGGATAAGCATCGTATTAAAATGGACTACATCAGTTCATTACTAAGGCCAGTGTAACGGACAAGTGCGCTGTCTATACTCTCCGCATTATTACTCCATCTAAGCGTCAAGTTTGTTGACCGGAAAATTCATTAGCAGCCAGCATCAGCTCAGGACGCATTTTTTTTTTAAGTTTTGAGAGCTGATATTTTTGAAAGGTTTACATGTCAGAAGACGGAACTAAAATCATTTCGCTACTGAATCTTCTTCACGTGAACACCAGTGAAGGCTAAAAGTAATTAGCCGTTTAAAGTTCCTCCTTTCTTAATTAAATGACTGGGAAAAACAATTAACATCTGGGATTGTAGTATAATTATTTAACGTCGTTGGTAGCTATATATATAGTATCAGTAGTTGGCCACCATAAACAAAGAGTCGGATCCAATCTAAATGTTAAAGTTTCAATGGGAACAGGTTAAAAATCAACAGTGCCTAGACCTGACACTCAGCAAGCACCTTTTAACAGTTGCCTGTATTTTTCACTGCACATGAGAATGGCTACTTTAACGTCTGCGACCGACCCACTGAAAATGTGAGATGACGTTAGACCAAGATTCTGTTGCTCTACCATCATGTATATAGCTCTCGTATTTAAGATTTCTTCAAAAAGTCTTGCGCGCAGGTATGAGTTTGTTGGGACCTTTTTTCCTTCTTGTAAGACCTTCAAAAGAGGGAGCGAGTCTCTAAAGCAACTAGAGCAGAGACGCATGGAAAGAAACATTTTAAAGTTAAAACAGGAGTACAGTGAAACTGGCTACCAGTGTTTTAAGAAAAAGGATGCGAAAAAACGAAAGAACAAGGCTAAAAATACAACCTTAGTCTAAGTGCTTCTTTAGTAACATCTCAACGACGAAAACTGTGATTCACGTTTATCTATGTGGTTCGGTACATCAGTCGGTTTTTCCTATTTGTCAGTCTTTCGAACTAACTGACATTTACTTATATTGCACTTGATTAATGCTGTTACAGCTCAGTTACATCTCAGTTCCTTCTCAGTTACACTCTCCGTTCCTCCTTCTCAAACTCGTTTTCATTTTAGAAACTTTTCTTACAAGGTCACTTTCGACTTGTTTAGTCATAAGTTTGAAATTAGCTATTGCACGAGGCCATTCCAAATACTGATCATATTTTGATAAACTGCATGTAAAATAGTCGAGTTACCTGGGATGAGTTGCATCAGCACGTTTATGATTTATTCCGTAAAACAGTAAAACGCTATTCGTGATGTTCTCAATTCAATTGCAACCATGGAATATAAAGGGAAAAACCTTCGTCGTGTCGATTTTTGCTGGGCTTTCATTGCCCCGTGAAACTAGCTCGCCCTGGGTTTCCGAGGACGATCTCTTGTCGAAAAGTACGGCGACATGAATCGAAGTTGCTCTCAGCTGGGATTGATTGGATTATGTTACAATGTTTGGGTGATCAGTTGTGATTCGAATCAGTGATGTAAATGAATTGATCATAGCAGTATTGCTATGATCAATTGTGAACTGCGTGACTGCAATTTGCGGCTAAATAACTGAAGCAGTCTGGCAAAGTCCCCCACAAAGTGTTGTAAAGCGCTTTGAGCGTCAGGATAAAGCGCTATATAAATGCCGTATATTGCCGTACTGATACTATTGAAAATAGGTCAGCTTGAATTGTTTATGTGGTAAAAGTGGTGTAAGAGCGGATACTGTGGATTGACAGCCGTAAAAAGATTTAGTGTATTTCAGTTGGCTATATAGAGTGCAGTAACACGGATTTTCCCCCTATAATAAAAGTAGGTTCATTTCGATAAGGTACTGAGTCCAGTACATACCCGTTTGTAATTAATTGCACACTAGAAAATCATACTTACGAAAATTATGTGAGAGATGTAATGTTCGCAGTTGTTCAGGGAATACTGATCTGATTAGGAAACTATACACCAGTGACGAAATGTTTATGCCACCATGTTTTGAACTGATCAGTTTCAATTCCTTATAAGCCTTCTCTAGGTATCTTAGGCCTGGTGGCTGAAGTTGTATGTTTGTTTCTTTAATTTCCTGCCTCAGTGACCCTTTTTTATGTCTCGAAATATTTATAAAACCCATACAACCCTTTATTGGAAAGACAGATGTCTATCTCATGTAGACAGCATCGTCTTTTGTCATATATTTACTCGTCCATTTACTTCTAAATTTTCAGTCAAGCGTAATATATCTAGCCCGCCAGGATGACACGCAAATGAGTTTGTTTAGGTTGTGTCACTTTCTTGATAAATATCGGAGATTGACATAAACAGCGTTGAACTACATGTAAAAGAGTAAAACAAGACACTATCAGTGATATAGGGATGTTTACTACGCCTCAATCGTCAATAGCCTATTATGCCAACCAAGAACTCCGACACCAAATCTTGTTTGTCAAACCTCGAGCTCGATAATATTTCCTGGTCGTAACATTAATCCTGTTTATTCTTATTAACAGGATTAAACAGTTGGAAAAGCCTTTACCGGAAATATCAAGACACACATAACAGGCTACTCTGAGACATACAGTCGCCATAATAACATTTGTGAAGGAGGCTATAGTATGGGGAGATGGATTTAATAGAATCGGAAGGAAAATCAAGACGACGCTTTGTTGACATCGGTGATTTTACGCTTGATTTTGAAAAGCGATTCTTGGCGACTTAAGGTGGGGGTAAACATGAATAGGCGTGAAATTTGAAGTGATATAAAAAAGGAAATATTGTTAGGATTAAGATGGGTTGAAAACACTACCAGACAGTTGACCCCCGCAAAAGAGAGCCCCAAGTTGCTAGGGGACTGTTTGGTATCCGTCTACTAATTCTTCACTTCAAATTCCAATTTTCCAAATCCACCAAATCTTCAACATTTCATATTTTCCTCAATTTAACCTATCTTTGAGAAAAAAAAAAATCTCTTTCCCAAAATGCCCAAAAATCACATTTACACAAAACTGCCAAACAGTGGTTAATGAGATGAGCAGAGAGATTTAGTGTCACTTGAAACGTGACCGAGATATTGGCAGAAAGGCCGTGTTAAGCAACCTCAAAACAGCTTTCACGTGCACCCCCGCCTTAAAGCGATTTAGGCCACCAAATGAAAATAAAGCGATTTTAGGCCACCAAATGAAAATGGCATTAGTAGAGGGATCTCACAGATCATCGGGAATTCACCAATCAATAGATCGTTTTCACTGTCACGCAATAAAAAAATAAATCGAAAACTATCCAGTAAAAAAAGCCAAGAAATTGTGATCTTATAGAAGATAAAAAAATAAGACACTTCTCCAAGTTTTAGCCCTGTGCGTTTCCCCAAACTTCAGATATTCGTCGAAATGTTTCGCAGAAATTTACAGAGCCCAGTATGAAAACGCCATGTTGGTGTACCTCCATGGTACACCAATATGGCGGCCGGAAAATAGTATAAACATCTGGAACTTACTTTGGCTTTCTAGGCGACTGATTATCAGTACTGAAAAAACAAGTATTTACATAATCACTTTTCCTAATGCTCTAGCTTCTAACAGGGCTCAAAATCATGAGATAAGTATATATTTTTCAACAACTTTGATCGTAGCCTTGTGTCACGCACCTCCATAACCCGGAAATTCAAAATGCTCTGGTTTCCAAACGAAGGACGCTATTGAGCTGTAAAGTTGTAAACCGATATAAATATGTCACCTCTTATACCTGATGAGGATGGAAACTTTGTTGGATCTTTAGTTTTAGATTTTAGAAAGTGATGACGGCACGTGAAAACGATCTATACAATTTACAATTCTTTTGAATTTCTCCGAGAAAGAAAAGAAAAAAAAATAAATAAATAAAATAGTTTTGACAATAAAGATAAAAATAAAATCGTATATTATATACAGTACATTAAACTACTATTTACATAAGTAACAATCGCGTTGATGTTCGAAAGCAATTTGGCATATTTTAGTTCTGAACTCATTCAAGGACGTTAATGACCTTAGTTCCTCTGTTGGTTTGTTTCACATGTTTGCAGAAGTTTATCTGAAGGAATGAAGACCATAAGTGGTTGTGTTAACGTATGGTATGACAAGTTTCCTTGATCCTCGTAGGTTGCGTACGTTCAGTATTTCTCATTTGAAAAACACCACGTATGTAATTCGGCATCGTTTCAAACTGGATTGCCTTAATTTAAAACCTGTTTTCATCATGTCTTGGTACCTAATATCTATACAGATCACTAGAATTAAACTTGCTCAGTAGCTCCTGCTTTCATTTGATGCAAGAACGACATTTGAAGTCATTACTAACCCAGTGTCACAAAGGCCCTCCCGTTATTTCCAGTTCAACACCATGTTCACATTCAAAAATTGAAGACGCGAGGAGGTCCTAACTTGGATCAGATATGCAAATATTGAATAAAAGTTTCAGAAATGGAGTGTAGTAAGTAGCACCTACCAGATATGAATATTTCAATATCTATTCCCCTGAAAGTATGTGTCTTTTTGACTGAGCATATTTTCGCTTTTGAAATTCGTTATCGTTTAAGCTTGCAATAAAAACCGATTAAGACTTGCGTTTTGCTTTTTATACGTGTTATTGCCTTTCAAACCCTTTTTCCCCTTTCTCATAAGAAAATAAAATACTCATGAATTATCAAGACAATGTTGCCCGCAAGTATTTTACCAGCAAATTTCTCACGCGTTTTGCGAATTCTGTAGCAAAAGGTATTAAAAAAGTAATCAAATGAATAATGAAATCATGATTGCTTAAAACGTAAAACTTGTAAAATAAAGAATCGCACATAGATAAACTTCAGCCAGGTATCCAAACTTAGTGTGAAAGATTGTGTCACGATATTTCCTCTATTTCTTGATTTCATTTAAAAACCGGCGTTGGAGGGAGAACGTAAGAGAGAGATGCAGATATGGATTCAGGTATTCCCCTTGGATCGGTAATATTGCAATCAAAAAAAAAAAAAATACGAAGATTGAATGGAAGGCATTAGCTGTATAAAGAAAAGACACGAGGAATAGTGTTTTACCAACATTCCTAGATGTTTTATTATTAAAAATTTATTCTATCTACAAAAGTGTCCGTTAATTTATTCCATTTTACAATGATACATGGGTTACAAAACTAATTGTTATCTTTTTGACACTCTCTGGTAATTTTCTACGGTACTGAATATCCCACTTATGGTATTCCGTCTCTTCGATCACAAGGAACTACAATTGTATTTTAATATGCAGCAAAATGTTCAAAGAATTATTAAATAACAAATCTTAAAGCTCTAGAAGTGTCGAAAATACTACTTTGCTTTTTGGAATACACCCTATTGGTTAACAATTTAATTGAACAGAGTGCTCTATTTGTGAGTTTTTAATTTTAAATTGCTTGAAGTTGGTGTTTTCCTGGCTTTTACTCATATTGGAAATAAAGTGCACTTGGAATGCACTTGACAAATTACAGAACGTAAACTTAATTTAAATTAGATGTGGTAACTTTCTCAAGATTTTAAGAACTCTCTGAGACTAACCTCATACGAGGAAAATAAGAAATTCGATGAATGCTGCTCAGCCTTCCTTTTCCATCCTTTCTGTATTTACTCTGTTAATGAATATTACCCCGCACAAGTTATATTCGCAAAGTAAATCAGCCGATCTTTACGAAAAACACACCATTACACTAATTGTCGTTCGACTTTTTAAAACATGAAAACGAGTCCAGTTACGTCGAAGAAACTGCTGTAAGGAACGATGTTCTTATTTTGATTTTCACCTACGTTTGCATTCGAAGGCGAACAAAAATGTCTTTATTGCGCAGAGTTCACCTGAACGCTTCATCACAATGGAAATCAAAGCCAGCATTGTTTGGTGTCTCTATGCAAAATCGCTATTAGGTTACTTAAACTAAAAAAGCTGCCATTTGCATTAGTGTGTTCATCACGAATAGTTATTTACGTTATAGTTATGACAAGCATGTCTCTTTACTATTTTGAAAATGGCTGTACCTTTACCTTTTTGTTTTAACGTACATGAAACTTGTTCACATACACGATACAATGTCTTGTATAAAACCGGCAATGTCTTCACTCAGTTCCGCCATAAAATAGCGAGCATGCTTAGTATAAGCAGGAGTTTGCATAATGACCAACTTGTCGCAGCATTTCCATAAGCAGCTCTAACATCACCTGTTATCCTCTGGGTGTTGTCGTCATTTTGATTTATCTTTTGCGTGGTCTTATGGAGAGTCTCTCGATCGGTTCGCCTTCTGGTGGTAGTCTCCTTTCGCCTGGCAGTTGGTTTCGTTGCAATGGGAATGATGATACCCGGGTTGCCGAACTTAGTAGTCGTACGAGTTGTCGGGCGAGTTGTCGGAGGCACAAATTTAAACTTGAATGACGAACATTCTACGAGTGGTACTTGAAAAGATGTTGGTCTTTTTGTCGGAGAAGATGGATCTGATCCATCACTGGCACGCTGTCCCACGTAAAGCAGTTTGTTACCTTGTTGACTTGTGTCCATCTTGAGCAGGTCATATTCGGTATGGGGAAGAGAGATGCCAAACAGTCTACAGCCTTTGGTTATTGTGATATCTTGACTGACATGTGTTTTCCAAGTCCCGCTTTTACCACATGTATTAGGCAGTGCAGTGTTTAAGATGTCCGTGGTGATGGAGTCAAATGGAGTGATTGCTGCCTCGTTCATGGTGAACACATAGTCATAGGCTCCAGCCACGAGTTTAGAAGGAATACCACCCGTGAATGTTCCTTTCCCGGTCAGCTCAAAGTCAAGGCGCTTGCACTCAGCGTCCAAATAAAAGTAGTAATGGCATTCCCATTGCCATGAATCTTTCATGAATTTGAAGTGGCGCGTTAAGAACTTTCCTCCAGGGCTCGCTTCGCACGTGGTACTAGCCCACTGTCCATCGAGTACCACAGGACGGGGTGGTTTCTGAGGTATCTTTGGAGGTCGCGCACCGGTGCCTGCTTGAATCTTCCTGCAGATAGTACAGTTGTAGTTAGCGTTGTACCGTTGCAAAGGGAGCTGGTAAGACTTGGGCTTGTACTTCCGGGTCACTCGTATAGTAGGGACCTCACCAAAGTAAAGTTTGTCGAACTTGGAGCTCTTCTTTTTTCGAGTTTCGAGCTTTAATACTGCAAATTCCGATTCTAAGAAACCAAAGGCATTCCGACAAGCGCGTTTCCTGAATGCTCTGATGTCGACCTCAAACACGTCAGTGGCGCGCGAACTTCTCACAACACGCAGCGTATTTGGACAATGTCTAGTTGACACATTGACTGCTGTTTCTTGTTCATGGAAGTTATGTGGATATAGTTCTATCTTTGTGAAGTTAAAGAATGCCTTGTTGCTGCCTTCAATGGTTTCCAAAGCTTCGTCCGAAATCTTGTAAAAGCCCTTCATGTAAAGACTTAACTTGGGTTCTGAACACTGCGAGTCATTGTAGCGATGGAAATAGCCTTCCCATGTCGCATTGCGTAGAATTTTGATGTACCTTGTAACAAACTGTGGGCCTGGTCGAGCCTCACAACTGAAATCAAAAAACAATCGAATCCAAAGTTAGAAATTAGCTGCCTTCCTAAATTGCAAGGTTGAATGGAGGCTACATAGACAATAAACCTTGTGTATGCTGGTTCAAATAAAAAAAAATCTTTTGTCCCGGCCTCTGAGAAGTAAGTAATTTTGCCCTCTGATTTGATGGATTGATTATTTACAGCTGAAAGATCTACACTCGAGGGCGTAGTTCTCCAAGAAAGTCAAGAAATCTCGCACTTTTTAGTTAGCGCTACGGGAGTGGAAGACAGTCATGGAAACTCTCTATCGTTGACTAGCATTGAGTGAGATTAGAGACGGTATTTTTCTGTCATAATGACGTTTACCAGAACGTTTCAGATGCGAGAGTCAAAATCGGAAACTTAGAGCATTACGGTGCAGGTGATTTGAATCCGAGAACTTTGAGGGGCGGATGGTGGCAGGTGACCTGAGTCTGGGGACTTGAGGAACAGTAATAATCCCTCACTCTGTGCGGTCAAGATCTTGATCTATGTTATATCGCGATGCCGCTGTATTCCGTGCACTAGCTGTATTTTTTTTGGAACTTTTTTAAACTTATTTGTATAATTAACCGCAAGACGATTACTGTGGGCCTTTTCTATTAAAAAAACTGGTGGATCATCTAAACCCCGAAAACATAGAAAACAGTCTCAAATTTTGGTCCTTGAGTGTTCCTCTTTGTTTTGTTACTAAATTGGGCATAAAGTGTCTTTTCAAATCATCCGGTTTAGAATGTTTGGGTTATAGAGACATCGCGGTGGCTCAACTGTCTGACAGAAAGGTACCATACCCCAAGCTATCAGTTACAAAACATGACGCAGCATCTATTACTCAGTTTCAATTTCTGAAGCTTTTTGGAAAGGTACGTGATCCAAGTTCGCTTATCACGATCAACATGGAAATTCCAAAACAAAACAAATGTCGGTCCCAAATCCAAAATACGATACCCATTTGAAAGACCGAGACTGGCTAAGCTGGAGCTTTTACGCTTTAAACGATTAGCAGTGGACTAAAATAGTAAGCTCTGTCCTGTGTAGAGGTGGCCAAATAGAATCTTTGCCAAATCAAACTCTTTCTCATTATTCGAAAAATAACGCCCTCTCTCTTAGCGTATTTTTAATTCGCATCGACGAGTCCTGATCACAACTGAGAAACATATAACTTCGAGATTTTCGAAAACAAGTCAATGCACGCTATTTGTGATCACGAAAGCAGGATACAGTTATTCGCACTGAACTACTAAGCAATCAGTATAACTCATGAAGGGACGAAGTTTTAGTTGACAATCACCAGTGTAACCTATTTCAGTCACTAGTGTGGGAAGAGTTTCAAATAATACTAGCAGGTAACTTTTAACCATTGTGTGTCACGATCAGTTCCTCTACTCTGGTTGGCATTAACACGATTAAATTAAATCTGAAACTCATCCTATTCAATGATTTAAACAAAACATTCTTCCTTAACGGTTGAAAATCTCGCACAGAACAGTTTTTTCACGGCAGGTCCAAAAATACCATGAAGCGAGAGTTATGTTTTCATTCCTTTACCTCCTTCAATCCAACATCATCTTTGTTTTGCCAAGTTCAATGCCAAACACTCTTGCTCATTAGAGAATGCAACGCTTGGCCAACGTTTCAGGGCCCTAACTATAAATAGGTTACTGGATACCAATATCACGTTTTTAGGTTTTGATATCCAAAAGGCGCTTAAGAGCTTTATTGCAAAAGACCTCATCTTAAGTAGAGACAATTTGCACATTAAAGTTCTCCGGCTTTCTTTCTGTTTCTAAGTATATGCTGTATTATCTGGAGTCTCTAACTGTTATCTCAGGAAAGCACATATCTTTAAGTTTACTTGAAAGTTTAGCTGGAACAACAGCGGCGAATTCTTACGGGAAGTTGTTATATTTATTTAAACCATAACACCACAATGCCCTCACGCGACGTTTGCTACCATAAAGAGCTTTTATTGGACTTAAAAACAACCCAAAACAACTCGATATCATTTGCATTTTGGAATCGCCATTTACAGTCTGCGGTGAATGGCACAATGTTCGTGAACAGAAAATGAGTTAAATTTCACTACTGAACGTGATGTACTTGAAGACTTTTTTACATACAAAAACGTTTCAAGTGAGATACGGGCTCCTGGCCAACAGAAAGTGGAGTAACTGCTCAGAACCCTGCGTGTCACGTGCCTAAATGGGTCCTGTTTAATGCAAAGTTAGCTGCAATGATGGCTGGAGGATAGCGATGATGCCTAATGGCGCTATTTAATTCCAACATCACGTAACAAAACTGCGAGAAGATTCACGATCTACATGTTACATCATGACAATCGACAAAGGAAAGTATGTTTTCTTGCAAGCAGTAACCCTTGGCGTTAGTTGTCCGTGCGTGTAATGATGATCTTAGAGATACAATAAATTGCGAGACGTCTTGTTTCTTGTCTCATTAATATTGCTTGGGCTAAAATCTTAGCTTTGTGATAACGCAGTCAAAAAAGGCCAGTCCATTAAGCTAATGTAAAATGACAGTTTGTTTTGACCTTTGATCTGTGTTATTTTGGATTTCTTTTGGAACAAAGCAAGCTCTGGCTGACATTCATATCATGAAACACGACAGTTCATACAATAAACTTGATACTAAAAGGATGAAACAATGGTTGATAGAGCCAAAAATCTACCTTGAAAGGAAATAACCCCTCGTGTCCTTGAAGTATGAAACCAAATTAGCATTACACTGTCACTTGTATACCATACATGTACACTGTAAAATACAACCGTCAAGTGGACCTCGCCCATGCTTTCAACTAAAAGAGTTTTCGTTGTTGGAATTCCAAGGTACCTATATTGGACATTATGACAAATACAGAAAGCATTGTAGTAGCGCTTGAAAGTGTAGTGGCAATTTGGCCACCAGTAAACAACGTCGAGTGTAAAGTGCGTTTAGCGGACCGTCACTGTTTCATATGATGTTCATTTACACGCATATTAATCAATTAACTTGATAACTCCCAAAAGAAGCAACGTTGAAAGACACCCGTTTAATAAGCGGTGAAATGCTGCAGTGTTTTGTCTTTAGCAAGCTCAGATATTTTGCTGTCAGAATGACAGGAATTTTGTGAAGAGACCAATTGTAGAAATCCAAGCAATTACGAACGCCACCAGTCAACACGACTTACGTCTGCGGAGTTAATTTGTCTTATCTCCTCCTCCTTCACGCTCTGAGTCACCTCGCTAATAAACAATAATTAACTCCGAATGTTTGCTACAAGCGAAAGCTACGGATAACTTAAATACGTTTCGCTGAGTATATTGCCGCCCCTTATCAGGGGATTATGTTGTTGAAACGTTTATTAATCCCTGGGATTACAACACGCACTGCAGTCTTTCCTAGGAATTAATCACTTTAACTGAATTAAAATTATCGACGAATGTCCTACCTCGATGAAGTCCACCTTCCCACAATATTTGGGGTGTCGGAACCACGAATTCTTATTCCAAGGCTGTGATAGATGTACTGCACGATATGAAGACAACTTCCTTCACCGGCTTTGCATGTTGGTACCACTAAATATAGAACATAAAATACGGGATGAGGGTTTAGATCCTTATCAAAGCCCAAACAAGCTGCAGAAAACTGTAGAGTTTGTTGGCCAGCTCTACTTCGATCCATGGAACAGTAACTTCAAAGTTGGTCAACTTGAAACTAGAAATTCAATAATGAGCGATAAATGCCTACCTAATAACATCCAAAAGGAAATTAGGGCAAGGTGAAACCTCGTTACATTCATGGCGTTTACAAGTATGTCTGTGCGAGGCTTGAGTTTCACAGCAAATTCACAAACTCAGTGGATGCTCTTGCTTCTTGGCTGCACGGTTACTTCTGTTCAGAGAAAGCAAGAATACCGTTTTTATCCTAAGAGGTCAATTGAAGTCTCCTGCTGGTAGCCAAAGCTCGCAAGATTCTTAAAATCGCATAGAGATTATTATGAAGCATGCACTTTGTCAAGAAGTGAAGTTCTGCTATATTGGCTCGCCACTAAGTTAATTATCTCTTGAAGTGATCTTTTTGTGACAAAGCGATGCCTGTCCATGTCTCAATGCATGCCCTCCAGGTCACTCTGTTGTGTCACCCAGCTCCCACTCCATTGTTCATAGACGAATAATTATTATGAAACGCAATCCTTTTCCACTAAACCGCATTGTTGTTTTTCATAATTATGGTTAAATCCCACAAGTTTACAAAGGAAGATTTTTTTGTGTTTGTGGTTATTAAAAGCTCTTCACTTTCACACAGGAACCTTTTTTTTTGACCGATTCGGATACAACCTTAAAAGGTATTGATATACAAGATCTTCGATTATGGCGCAGAGATGTGTACCTTTTGAATCGTTTCCTTAGCTCGTTATAAATACTACTAACAATATGTCAAAAGGTAGAAATGGCAACAACCGAAGACTGGGGGTTGTTTCAAAGTTTTGCATGTTTCTTTTTCAAAGTGGTAAAAAATGAGTCAATTAAAAGAGCATAATAATATTTAAAGGTTTTCACGACCCTGTTCAAACGTATATTTGCCGTTGACAATCATGCAAACTAAAGAAGAATGATTTAAAAGTAATTACAGCATAACTAATGGTGTGGATTACTTGGTTACCTTAGTCACAGGCCACATCCGTCCGCAGATGAAGCAAACAAGTTGAGGAAACCATGGCATGTGACGAATTTTTTTTGATCTGCGTTTAATGATTCTCTTTTATTAGGGAGGGGAATTCACATGTCAACCTCTCGAGAAATTAAATATTAGGTATCAATGTCCAGTGTCCAGATCTTGTCTTTTAGCACGTGTTTTTACTCCTTGAGGACGCTTTACTTGTCAAAAATCTTTTCAATTCCCCAGAGTACGACACATTCCACTTTCTAAAATGGTATGGTTTTCACTCGTTCTTCAGGAATGTTTATCTACTTCATTGATCTTA
The DNA here is from genome assembly GCA_964020085.1 of Micromussa lordhowensis. NCBI lineage: Eukaryota > Metazoa > Cnidaria > Anthozoa > Scleractinia > Lobophylliidae > Micromussa > Micromussa lordhowensis. The sequence goes on along the minus strand of OZ026606.1, from coordinate 4,924,578 downwards.
TACCATAGATATTTGATGCTTCCTTTCTTGATGTCCTATTAGTTAATTCCTGCAAGGTCAGTTTTATGGGTTGTAGATTTTGGTGTAGTTGAAATTTAACCGTCATTTGATTACTGACTTTAGTTTAGTGGTTTGAGAATTTTGCTGTGTTTTAAACTCAAGTCTAGTGAAAACATTTACACTTTTTTCCAGCTGATGATACACAATGAAGTGAGAGAAAAACACGATGGAAATGTCTGCTGTCGTGAAAAAATAGCTCAAGTTTTCATCTAAATACCTCGGAAAAAAGTAATCTCATGTAACAAATTCCACTTTCTGATGTTTTTGCTTCTTAACATTGTTCCTGAAATAATCCCACTAGACATATAAGTAATTCTTCAAAAGATTATAATTTCTTGTCATGCCATAATCCAGCAAACACTGTGATATTCAAGGAACGCCGCAGTAACTCTCGAATCTTGACAGTTAACCTTCCCAACTCAAGATTCCTTGCATGTCTAAGGGTTCGAGACAATGTGTTTTGTTTGTTAAGAGAGGCCAACCAGAAAGTGGTTTTCTAACCGCGTTCGCCAAAGTTTACCTTAGGCGTACAAGTTAAATACAAAGTTTATTTGCTTTTGTTTTCAGAGAAAATGCATCCTTGCCTAACTTTACGGAAAAGGGCAAGAGTCAACCTATCAACAAAAAGATAATATTTCAGTTTTAGGACGTGTTTGTCAGAGATATCACAAGGGGCAATTTGTTCTTTAAACGAGCAGCTTTATAAACGCCGCGTGAAAGATTTAAGGTCATAAGATCGAAAACTAATCAGAACGATATGCAAATTTCAGTCTTTTCGGTGATTGAGTGAACTGGCCGGTGGTAAAAATTTGATGGCACTGACCTTTTCCTCTTTCGAAATCTGAAAATCTGCTTTTTGTTCAAGAAGCATTGTGGAGAGCTTTATAGCGAGCAATGTTTCAAATGAACTTCCATATTATGCAGGCAAAACAGCGCCCCTAGACGGTCGCACGCCCGGCTGCCTTAAAAATTCTGTCTTCAAGTTACGGCTATTTTTAGTTCTAATCTAACAATTATGGAAAATCTGTCAATTCAAGCTCATGTGTTTATGAATTTAAAAGCAAGATGAGCATATCTAGCATATGCGAGGTTAACCGTAACGCGATCTTGCTGGAAATGATTCAAACTCAAATGAAACAAAGATTGTCATTACAACACAACGATGGTTTTAATAATGATTTCGACTGCGACAATAATTCTGTTATACAGTCGAGGTTATGAAAACTCGAGGGCAATTTGTTGGTTAGTTTGAGCAAACACGTAAAAAAGGTTAGCGGGAACGTATTTCGTGAACGGTTCCATCTTTTTGGAGGTTATAAGTCACGAGGGTTAGGAGAAGAATGAAATTGATTCAAGAGAAAGCTTTTCAGCAAAGCCCCTGTAATTTAACATGAATCATTAGTTTTTAACACGAATAATACTTATCAGCCGAATTGTACTCAATGAAATACATTTCCTTTGTTGCAGTAAGCTTCGCAAAGCCACCGAGTATCATGTCTAACTGAAGTGGCATGGCTTAATATACCAAAACTTAATCACATTTACCTTAGTAGAAAGCGTTACCCTGCTCTAAGAGGACGCTGAAATCTTCAGAAGTCTTGCAGCCCTCCTGAAGTTAACTCCACTCAGTAACTGTAATGTTGTGATTGAACCGTGTTGCAGGACGGCAGTTTATACTAACCCTCCCAGACAACCAGCCCATCTAATCTTCCTCAACGATGTGGGATTTTATCCTATCACAACTGGAAAACACATTAAGACCTGTACCGAAAGAAACTCATTATATATTTGATGACGAAGTCGGCTGGCTCTGCCTTAACTATCGGATATATAAATCCTCGCGGCACGCAAATAGATTTAGCTAATATTTCTCAGATGTGTATAATATGTCTCTCAGAATTGCCAAGTTAAATAAAAGAGCGTCTTGCTTTTGATTTGCTACCGATTTAATTTCCTTTCTAGTCTTCAAAAAGCAACAGGAAAAAGATTAATTATGAGGAAAAAGGTTTATGTAACATAAATGGCTATCCACTAATCTCTTTTTGTCAACGATGTTAGAAATTCCAAAGAATCATAATGATGTTTGAAGGGCGTTTTTTGGTAGACCTTTGCTAGCTCTGTCATTTTGAATGCTGTTTTTGAAGTGGAAAAATCCGGCGATGGACGGCCAGTCTTGACTAAAGCCAACGAGCGAAGAGCAAAAGCACTTTGCGTTTCGTAATCACCGGATTTTTTGAAACACCTACCTTAAGAAATTAAATCTTCGCCATTTTGCCATCTGATTTTTTCGCGATCCAGAGGCAAACGTGATCAGCTAAAATAAGTTGCGAGCACCTTATAAAAAAGAACAAGTGCTCACCAAAAAAGCTGATTTAAAGCTGACCAAATGTTATCTCACATCGATCTTTTACTTTTCAATGTAGGGAAACCAAATCAAGAGGGATTAGTTTACAGTTACTTACTAGGAACGAAAATGCTCAAGTACCATTTCCTGCCACTCAAATCACGCCTGAAAAAAGCCTTTCAAAGGTAGCTATATGGAAATATATGATAAAAGCTAAGCACGAGGGAATAGAAAACACAGTGAGTGAATTCGGGAACATAAAGATACACATCTGCCGCTGCTATCAAGAAAAAAAGGTTTTGTAAACTGTTCCGCTACCGAAAATATATGAACTTCATCGAATCAAATAAACGTACTCGTATGCTGAGTTCATTCATTTTAATTTTGTTTCCTCGAGGCAGAATGACTCGGAGTCAAATTGTCTGCTCTATTCTTTTTAAGCCACATTAATTATGACATGTTTACAGTTGCGTTCTTAAGTCGCTGACACAATGAATTGTTTTATCCATGTCTAAATCAGTTATGAAGAAACAGCAATATACAGAAATTTAATTTTCCATTAAAGACGAGATATGACACGGCAAATTTCCACCAAAGAGGAATGGACATCCGGTAAAAGCCATGAACTATATTGGTCATGCAAAATCTACTTAAATCTCGTTAAATGTTGTAAACACGGCGTCTTAATATCCTACCTTATCTCAGGTCGGCTCCACAAAGTCTCCCCTCTCCTTTTAAGAAACCTATGCACTAAGCAGTGATTAATTTGAAATTTCCCTGTACTTTTCTTAAACTAAACAATTCTCCCAAGCCGAGTTATAGAATTAGTCTGAAAACAGGATGGAGAATTTAAATGTTAATATTGTTTGGCCAGCGAAATCAAAAGGAAATACTGTACTAGGAGTCGCATGCGACTTACGTAGTCGGATCAGTCTTTCTCAGCCACTGATCCAGAAATAAGACTTTTTCAAAAGCCTATAGCAAATTGTACGAAGTCTGGACGCAAAATGATCTTTTCTCATTCAGTAACTTTTCCGTGACCAGTTTTTCGCAATAAGTTTATTAACTGTACTGAAACAAAACTGCAGTGTAACGAACATGACTAATGTTCTTACAATTGAATCGTATAGCTCTAGATACAGATGGACAACTTCTATGTTGTCAGGTTATGGTTATGAAAGCCTTGTTCCGCAGTAAAAGAGATAACCACAACAGCCTCAGGATCTAATGGCGTGTCTAGACTCAAACGCTAATGGCTAAATGGGAAAGGAATGAACGAATCCCTCTGATCGTCCTCAAGTCACAGGGGTTATCAGAGTTTGGTTTCCAGCAGTTGCTTATGTATCGTTTCTTATCATTTCAAAGCATTCACTTTGAAAACCTCGGTGGTCAAATAGTATATCGATTTTCCTACAATCATTTGGAGATAGGGAAACTGAATTTGATGACAAATACATCCACATGCCCGCCCCACTCCACCCCCGCTCTACATTTGCAACTAACCGGCGGATATTTTTCGGCTTTTTTTGAATTGAGTCAAATACATAATGACAATTATACTTCAGGTGTAAAAACATTTATATTACAGCATTTGTAAGTAGTTGGACAATTAAATACCATGCTGTAAGTAATTGGTAATGGTTTGGTCATTCCCCGATAGCTTCGACCAGTTTGAACCTTGATTGCATTGTGTACACGAAGTGGGTACAATAACAGAATCGTCATTTCACTTGTGGAGAAATTGAATTTCGACACTTATCGTGGGAAATTCTTATAGAAAGATGTATTGTTCCTGAATGCTGAAGGCTTAATGCACACGTCGATCTGATCGCCACCTTCGTCTGGTGGAAAGAAAAACAAACAAAGTAATTAGCAGCCGGCATCCCTACTCCAAACTTCCACCTCACGACGTTGGTCTCGTCAGAGTGACAATAATAATGATGAATTCAGCACCCGGCATGGAAATGATTTCATCAGCTTTTCCCATGGCACATTTTGGCGTGAATAAAATACTTAAACGCAATGCTAGTACCGCGGAAATAGAAAATAGGCGATTACGAAAAGTAAAACTAGTCTTCTAGCAAGACCAAAGCTATAATGAAATAAAAATGTAACGGTTCTAAAATTTGAAATTGATTTCTAGTATTTGACTGAAGTCGGGATAAAAAACTGAGAAGTGATCCATACGTCCACATTTGTCTTTATAATTTTAGAATAATGTTTTCAACAAAGAAATAATTCAAGCTGCCCACTTGTTTTCTTTCCATGCTATTTATTTAAAAACGCTTGCAAAACCAGATATATGAATACACGATTATTTTGCTTGTTTATAATATACTTTTATATATATCAGAGAACTTTTCGTACTTACGTATTCTTCTGCATAACAAAGGGCAGTTTGGGATGATCTTATTTCATAAAGAAATGATTGGATAACCACAGCATGTTTCAGTGAACCGAATCAGTAGAATCTGCTTGACGCTGAAACTGTTTTTCAATTTGAGTAATGTATGCATATAGAACTGGATTGAATTTATGATACAATGCTAACTACAAAATACACAAACGCTAAACAGGTGTTACCTTATAAATCATAGTACGGAGAGAGGTTTTTTTTAAAGACTCTTTTTAAGGATCTTTTACACTTATTTGAACCAGTGTGATCGATAAACTTACAGTGAAATGTTTGCGAGTGAGATCTAACTTTACCTTTTTAATTGAATTTTAATGTTTAACGTACACGGTGAATAAAGACACGGGTCATTTTCACTACAATGACTGTTACTTCAAATGCGTGCATGCTCTTTTAAAGATTTCTTTGAACTCTGCCTGCATGTGTTTCCCGGGCACGGTAACCTGTCGACATGGCTGAACAATCGGGTTAAAACAGAGTGGAATTATGATAAAAACACCTGGTCATTAATCCTCTAATCGCTTTAAATCGTTTTCTCAAGTTTAAAAACGTTTAAAGATTTGTTAGTAGCTAGCGCATAGACACAAAAGTGTGCTTTGAGAAATAGCTTAGTGAGCATGCACGCAATTAGCACGACCAAATGCAGCCTTGTTTTGATTTTGCGCTGGAATTACAAAGCAATTTGATGAGCTTATGCCATCTCACAGTTCATTTGTTAAGTTTCTAGAATTTTCTATTCTACCCGTATTTCGTGCTGCAAAGTGAAATTCGGCATTCCTGATCGATCAGTCAAATTCAAAGCAACATAAATCAATGCATTCCGCCGCTTACCTTAGACAGCTGGAAATAGAATTACCCCGAGTAAATCTACTTCCTGGCACAGAACTTGTGAGTTGATTTCGTAGTTGTGGAAAAGCAGTTCCGATTAACGTGAAAGTCTGTTGCGACTTCCTTTTCTGCTTTCATCGCATATGGAAAACAAATTAAGGTGGACAAGCATCCAGCAGTCAGGGTATATCAGGGCCACGAATGAATAAGATAAGAGACACGGTAGCAGTGCTTACAAAGCCAAAGGGATCATCTTAAAACTTTAACTCTGTCTGATCTCTAAAGAGTCGCCAGACTAATGATAAGTATTTCAGTAATTCAAACCAATGCCTTTCTATAATTCCGCTTTTATGTTCACGAGAACATTTTTTTTACTGGAATTCTTTATAGAGAAATGTATTTCAAATGTTAACAAAGGTATTTTCAGTCTCTGCTCTCCTCACTTGTTTCTTCAAACATCAAGCAATGCGCAGATGCTTCACATCTGGTGGTGCGTTTCACCCGCTCTTCATGTTTTCTTCAGTTGTTGAATAGTTTATAATGAGGTTAATGTGTTTGTTATTTGGTGATTTGTCTACTGCTCGACAAAGCCAACTATTTTGAACATTTGGCATTTAATTCAACATGGGACCGATGTGAGCTCCAGGACTGACTGCCAAGGTCCACATTGAACTGTAATTATAGTTCAAGTTCATAACTGTTGACCACAAGGGATACTTAAATTCTTAAATTGTTAAATCAGACGATGCCTTTGAAAGGGTTTTTCCAAAAGTAATGTGTCGTAAATTTGTTTGTAATTGAAGAATTTTAAACATCATGTAACTGGAAAATACTTTTTGTTTGCGAAACAATATTGCCTGACACATTGTAACAATAACAGATTAAAAATTGAGTATTTTTCCTTATCACTGGATTAGCTGTCGAGCTAATTTTCTTATGTATAGTATATGCACTCAATACGGCATTCCTTGTCATATTTCAAAGTGCTCAGGAGATATAAATAGAGCGTTGGAGCAATAAGATTAATTTCACTCATTACACGCAATGGGCAACTGTAGATCATGAGAAAGTGAATTGCATGAAAAAAAAAAAACAATCAATTTCTCTTCTGTGAGAGTATCGGTCTATTTGAACTGTATTTTAGACGCTTTTGAGTCATAAAGGAGATACTCTGAGATACTCCGGCTTCCGTCGCAAATCGTTTGAAGTTCGGAAGACCTCCGCAAGGTTTTCGGACATCTTCGGGCATTCACCAATGCTTGAGTCATAAACTGTTCATGGAAAAGTAATTTGAGAATCTGACTTATCACAAAAGTCCACAATGTAACCAGATGCTTTAACTTTGTAAAAGAATCAGCAGTAGTGCGATTCTGCTTGTGAATATTTTTCGGCTACGTCTCTATTGAACTGACTCATTTGTCAGAAGTTTCTGCCATCACCTCGACATTAATGCAATCTATTACGGGATTTATTTTGTTGACATTTTCATTGATAAAGCTTCATGTTTCGCCTGGTTAGTCAATGTCTTGTGTTTTATCTTGGAATATTCAAGTCTTGTCTGAAACGTCCTGACAAATAGCATCAGTTACCATTTCAAAGTGGGAGAGTCCTTAATTGCAAGCCTAGCATCCGCCGCTAAACTTTCCCGTTTCCACGTCAAGAGGCTGCGAAAACCTCAAACCTTTTAGAAGTGCATAAATAGAAACAGCTTTGTACAGCAATGAGTCTGGGCAGACCAAACTTCCTGACGCAAGTCGCCCAAATGACTATGCCTAGTCAACTTAAATCACTTGTCAGTAAATAAGACAACCGCACAAAAGACGTGCTAAATTAACGTCCTACTGTCACGAAAACATGCACGGGCGGTAAGGGTAATAATTATTGTAGTCGAAGTACTTGAAGACTTTCATTAATTGTTACTCTTTTTAGGTTAGATGTATTAGGTGTATGCAGTCCATATAAATGACTTTGTGACATACTGTTTGTTATTATTCTGAACCTCGGATAACACATTTGTAGCTTTCTGCGGATTGGTTCACTGAACCTCGGTTATCAGACGTTATAGAGCGATTGCACTTACATGGCCAGCACACATACAAATTTATCGGAACAAAAGAAATTGTTTTACGTAAGAAAATGGTTCAACTCCCACAGGATTGGTTTGGTACACCAACATGGCTGCTGTTTCATTATTATGGAACATCAATATGGCTGCCGTGACGAAAACGAGGGTGACAAGTGTCACATTGCTTAGATTTTTTTCTCTAGAAGCGAAAGTTTCGTTCGTTGAAAATGGTTGGACAAAAGGTTTTCTACCCACAGAAATAACTACTTTAGAAAGACTAAAAATAATGGACACGAAGTATCACAATTGCATGTATCTCGACGTGTAACTTAACTAAGTAATGCAAAGAGTTTGATCCGAAACATTAAATTGAAAAATATGCCGGCAAGCGACTGGATATATAAACAATAGCCCCCATTTGGCGCGAAAATATGCTCGGATATTTGTCCGCGGACGTAATCTGTTCAGAGGGCGTAGTTCGAGGAAAATTGTGATATTTGAAGAAAAGATAATATCCAAGGACAAATATCTGAACAAATTTTCGCGTCAGGTGGAGGCCATTTAGTTTACTGTATCCTTCAAATAGTTTTCGCAACACGTGCAGTTTTGAAAATATCCCGCAGTATTCAGTCACGTGACGCATTTAGACCAATGGCGCGCGAGCGAAAATATTTGATGGCTTATAAAGAAGAATATCCAAAAAACGACACAGTTCGTTTAGAAGGTAGAAACAGATTTTTGGCATAAAATTGGACTTGGACCTTCAGAGTCGTAAAAAAGCACACCTCCGCATTGTTTGTCTTGAATTCGTCTGTACAAGGAGATAATCTCCGCTGAGCAACGCATTCAGTTTTTCAGATGTCCTGAAAATCTTAATTAATCGTTTGTTAAGTTTTCCAGGATGCAGACGACTTTAGAGGGAACTGTCCCTTTCACTTTCTTCTTATGTTTCATCCAACTCACTCAGTGAGGCGTCAGAATGACGGCGCCTTCTCATACCATCACTATGTTTAGATCAAACCAAGATGGTACCCAGGTTTCGGCAGAAAATGTTACCATGTGCGGCGTAAGAGTGTTTGTGCGTGTTGTGCTGCCTGGGCTGTCCACTTGAGAGAGAAATTTGCATGATTTGCTATTACTGGACTTATCCAGGATTCAGTTTCGAAAACGAAAGTGATCGAAAAAACTTACCTTGGAAATAAGGCCTATATGATGGATATTCAACAATCCTGGTTCAGCAGAAACGTCCACATTATTGGGCAGACTTATATGACTTATGATTTAGAAGCTTTGATTATTTTAAGATGATCTTAGCTTACAACTGTCAGCAACAAAAGAAGCTACATTGGTGCAATTTAAATCAAGTAAACATGCTCAGTTCAACACAACTAAGTCTATAACGTAAACCTTTTCAGCTGGTGTCGTTCCTTGAGGTAGAATACACCGCCTACTTAAAACTCTTCAATTGTTCACCGCACAGTCATAGTGGAGTTAAACAGTGAAAGATATCCCCTGAGTTGGGTCACGTTGTGTGTTTAGACCAATCGTGCGTAAGACAAAATATTTGATGAATTATCGAAGAGATCATTACACGATAGACACTCGTAGTTCTGCACAGTGCAGTATTTTTACTAAAGGACGGTTAAGAAAGGGAACATGCTTAGTTTCTATTCTAAAATGAGCTAACAACCCATGTTAAACTTGCCAGCTAATTGAATGTTCTTAAGCTGCTCTAAATAAAATTAGGAATTTGATTTATTGATCAATAAAGTGATTGGACGCAGCAGTTCCGGTATTTGAGAAACATTTGCAGAGATTTCCCCTTCTTTTATCATTCCATATGGAAAGTAAATTATGCCTTTAATTAATGGCATATTAAATCTAATAAGGATTAAGTTAAGTGAAAGAAAATCTGTTATAGTCTGCTATCATCATTGACATGTGGAAAGGTAAGTAGGGTTTGTGAAATAAATCTGGTTCGGCATCTGCTGGGAGCTCTTTGCACTCAGGCGTAACGAAAACGTATTCGTATGCCATTGTACATGTACTCAAAACGCCTTTGTTCCAAACTTTGCAGTCATTGTACATGGAGAAATTCGTTTACTATGAATTCGTCTGGGTATTACTATAGATTCGCTCACAAAACCTCCACCCTTTCCATTGTCATGTTTTACCACTGGGTAAAACTTTCTTGTCCAAACTCAGTTCTCACTAATTAAAATAATCATTAATTAAAATAGTTATCACCCCTTAATTTTGTTATAAAAAACGTTACTTTTGGTTAGTTTGTTTAACCACTTTTATACATCGGGAGAGCTCGAAAAAGCTGTTCTCCCAAACTTTCACTCGTGTTTCTATAACTCGATAGAAACACGGCACATGTTTTCTATTTCTTAAGTAGTAATAAAAATAGATATGTAATAAATAAATAACTAAATATTAAAAACGTGAAAAAACAAATTATTCAGATGAGGTTGAGGAAAATATCGTGATTTGTCAGTGGCACTGCGTGAAAAAAGACGTGTCGTGGTCCGGAAATCCCACGATACGGACCCGTATTCTTTGAGAATACGGGCAAATCCGGGAGTATCATGTTCCAGGAAACGCGACGTGTACGCAACGTGTCAGGAACCGTATTTTTCCCGATTCGGACTTTTTCCGTGGCAAGGAAAATCCTGTCTCCGGACACCTCCTTGAAACGCGGCGTGTCAAGGCCCGGAAATTGTCTTATTCATCCTGATTTGCTACGATTAACGGCGCACCCCCTGCTAGCACAACCGGTCAAGTTGATTTTCCTTTCATCTCGTGTTATTGTGTTTTGGCCGAAGTTCCACGGTACTTCAAGTTTTACGGGAGTCCGGTATCCAAAATTCCACGGTACGTGACGTGTTAATATCGGATATTTCATGGTACGTTAAGTGTCACTTGAGATTCCCCTTTCGGATTTTCCATGGTACGTGGTGTCACTTAAGTTCCACTTTCGGATATTCCATGGTACGTGAAGTGTCACTCGAGATTCCCCGATCGGATATTCCATGGTATGTGAAGTGTCACTCGAGATTCCCCTCTCGGATATTCCATGGTGCGTGAAGTGTCACTCGAGATTCCCCGATCGGATATTGCACGGTACGCGAAGTGTCATTTGGGATTCCCCTATCGGATATTTCACGGTACGTGAACTGTACTCGGGATTCCCCTATCGGATATTTCACGGTACGTGAACTGTACTCGGGATTCCCCTATCGGATGTTTCACAAAACGAAAGGTAGTCTGATAAAATTCCCAAAGCGTGGGAAGGCATCATGTCTCCTGAAAAGGTACTCTTAATGTGATGCATTTTTCTCTAAATTTCCTTCGAACACCATTGATAGCCAATGTGGCATAAACATACGTACATGTTGACATGCTTTATTTGTTATAGTAGGTAAATAGAACAACCAAGCTTGACTTCTACATCTCAGAAAACCTTTTATTGAACAATAGAAATATTACAGGTAAAAATGTTCAATGTGCACAGCAATTTATAAAAGAACTTTTTCCAGAATTGACATAAATCCTTAAATTATTATATATTAACAGGACAAGTTTAAGTCCTTCTTACAAATAATGGGAAAAGTTCCATGTATTTGGAATTTAACATGTATTTGCACGGAAACTTGCCATTTTAACCATTGATGAATAATACTTGTGAGAATACAATACATTGTAAAAGTCCGGTGCTGTTAAAAGACAATCTGGACCATTTACAATGTGGTTAAAAAACCAAGAACCTACATGTATAATTCTTTTCCATCAATAAGAATTTATCCTTATTATCTTTTCAATAAATCATTGACTGAAGTAACTCAGAACAGAAACTTTGCTTTGCCATCACATGGATTGATTAATAATTATTATAGATACTGCTTTGATATTTTAGATAATCCAGTGGCTTAAAAGTAAACATGGGAGACTGTTAAAGAAAAAAAGAAACGTAACAAAGGAAGGATTCACAAATCGCACAAGAAAGTGATAAGGTGTGTTATTGAGGCCTAGAGCATTCAATACTTGGAACGTAAAAGATCGTAAAGATGAAGCTTAAATGAAGTGTGTAGATGCGTAAAAATACCTTGACGCGTTTCATAAAGAAGCGTAACGATGCGTTATTGACACGTTACACCATCTGGTAACGGAGCGCAAAGTTACGTAAAGACACCTTTACGCATTCCGTAAAGAAGCGTAAAGACGCGCAAATAATATAAAACAATATCTTTACGTATTCCGTGAAGACGCGTGAAGATGAGTTATTGATAAATTTAGGCAATCCCGTAACGGAGCGCAAAGTTACGTAAAAATGTCTCAACGTGTTCCGTTAAGAGGCTTGAAGCGTATGAAACCTTGAATACAAGATGCTTAAAGAAGCATAAAGATGCATGAAAACACCTTTATGAGATCGAGATATGTGCACAAGCCAAAGAGCTAACAATGAGTTTAGACAAGTATGCGCATCTTATTAAATGTAAAATCTGGATACGAAACTGGAACAAACGTAAATAGGTCCCTAGGATCCAGTTCTCGTTCACAAAAAATGAGCATCAAAATGAAGTAGTTTGGCTCATTCACTTGAAATGTGCCGTTAAGTATCAATGCTCTGATTTCCCTCGACACGCCACACTTGACGAACCCAGACCTTGATTTGTCCTGACACGCCGCAACGAACGTGTCAGGAACACGACACTCTATGACACGTCACGTTTCCCGACACGTCGCGTTCCGATCTAGGATTCGCCGAGTATCGTGGAATATCACGGTCCCGTAAATTCCACGAAATTGCTCATTTCACGCAGTGGGCGAGCAGATCAATTATTCGGCTGAGCCAAATAATTGATCCGCAGTACACTGACAAATCACGATATTTTGCGATAACCGAGTTCAATAACTGTTTTATCATCACCAAGTTTGTTTTCATATTTAAATGACAGCTTAGGGAAGCGATCATTTCACCCGAGAGCGTGGTTTCAATTACGCATGACCACAATACCTTTTTGCAGCAAAACACATTTAAACGGTACTACGCATGAGCAGTCCATTCTTTGTAGGTGGTTATTTGCAGGTTACTTGGTGGTCTCTCGGCCAATGATAAGAAAGGGAAAAGCGCATCGAATGATAACTCTATTTATTTAGAACATTGCCCCATTGAAGCCTTGTTTGGTCCAAAAGCGTGTCAATTCCATTTCCAGGAAATCACACAGCAGAGAGTTCGAGCATATATGGCAATACTTCAAACACTTCAGCTACGTGAACGTAACTTTAGAAGCTGCAGTAGCACCATCTGACTTGGTCATACTCGTATTCCTCAGTAAATGGTTAAAAACTGAGCTTATGACTGAAAAGTCAAACAACACGCAGAACCCCGCAGTACTTGTGACCACGCCTCGTGCGTGTTGTTAGGACTGGTAGCTACACCTCTCGCCGATCAAACTAGCTTCAGTAGCATACTGTAAACTGACTTTCATTCACTTATGTAAACTAGTCAACGAATACTGTGACCACTAGGAAAATACATTTCTTTGAGAAAATGAAATACGAAATTTGCATTTTGCCTCACCCACAGACTTTTTATTAGCTAGGGGCTAGAACAATTCTACATCATCATTGGTCATTGGTCGTTTCGAAGTCACGCGAGGTAGCGCGCGAACCTGGGAGATCTTCTGGAGGTTAAGTTTATCTGGCGAGCTTCGCAGTTAGATGTCCTTTTTATCCAGCCATGCCCACGGAACAAGACAAAGATTACTGCCACGTTGAAGACTCCCTTTTAAGAGACGACGCAGAAAACACCGAAAAGAAAATAAGAACTCGAGCGACTCGCTCACTGCTATGATTGCTAACATGAATCAGACCATGGCGGCGATGGCGGGAAACATTTCCTCAATGGGACATGCATTGAAGAGAATGCATGCTGTTCCATCAGGCTGTTGCGAAAACGCGGAGTGCGGAGTGCGGAGTGTAAAAAAAAAGTATTATTTTTTTATCAGAAATAAAAGAAAATTAAAAGTGATCAGTACGATGACCCAGATGACCAGTACGTTGTTGATAGTGGGAAAAACATAGCATGAAATGACGCCTGAGGAGAAAATCAGATCGGTATTATCACACGCTACCCCAGTCGGTCAGGCCACAGTCCGGCGTTCTTCAATAGAATTTCAAGCCTTGATAGTTTTCTCATACATTCTCACTTTGTGCACGAGCTGTCACATGTCGATATTTAAAAATAGCAACACGCAAAAGAATATTGAGGGACAAGTGACGTAACACATGATTATTTTTGAACGTGGGTCGTCCGCCGTCTTCGCATTGGGCAGCATGGCGGCCTTTCAGAGATCGGCAATTCAGTTGAGGAATCAGGTAAGCAGCAGATTTATAACCTGTGGCCTGGCCGCTTTGTTGAAAGAATATTTCACGACAATGTTAATGTTGGTGAAAGACGACAGCCGAAAAGCGACTACGTGACACTCGGTATGATTTTAGATGACATGTTGTCACGTGTCAGACGAGAAACAGTCTTTCTTCTCAGTCTGCGATTTGTACCCAGTCTGCAGTCTGCAGTCTGCATTTTGTACTGACCAATTGGGGTGGCGAGTGATAATATAAATACCGATTCGATTTTCTCCCCAGGCGCTATTTTAGGTTTTGTTTATCCCACTACCAATCGGACTCTGCTCTAACAAGAATCTGCTCGTCATCTGGGGGCACAGCCGGTAGAAACTCGCGTTTACAACCGTAACACTTCCCAAATTGTTCCCTTTTCGAACCTTTTCTTTTCCTTTGTCCGCCATTTTAAATTGTCAGGCAGGTTACCGTTGTACACTCGTTCCCAGATTCCCGTTCCGGTTCCCGCTTCCCGGTTCAAGTGAATAGCATCTTTTAGAATATATTTTGTCTTAGTTTTTGCTAAAAGGCGTGAACGTGTGTACAAACCTTACGTTATTTCCAAATTGACACTCAACTGCATTTTGATCAAATATGATAAACAAGGATATCTCAGTCAATTTGTATAATAAATGTTTGAATATCTACAGTAAGATTCTACTAGAGGTGCTCCGCAATATGAGCGTAACAATTTTTGTTACCATACCAACATACTAGGTTCCAGACCTCCACAATATTAAAGGCCTTTCCGACCACTTTTAGGGTTCTATATTGATATTTGCCAATGGTGCCTCATCTGCATAATCCAGCAAGCATATAAATACATTAGGTTGAGTTCATAGCCTTGTTTAATGTTTTCCAAGCTTAAAATCACTAAATATTGATATCAGGCTAGAGGGGACTGGAAAAGCGTGGGTTGCCATGGGAACAGAAATTCATTTAGAACCGCTAGGCTACCAAGTTTCAATGGTTTCTGCTACAAATTGACCGAGATAGCGCTATTTATATACTTTATGTAATATTTGGTTGAGTGTATGACGTCATCAGTAATCTCATTTGCATATTTTACTCATTTTGCAAACTTGAATAACTCCTGAACCAATGCAGATATTTGTAAACGGTAAACGGCGTTTTTAATCTTTCGTAGACTTCTATGTGATTAACCTAAAAAATCAAGGGGTAAAAATTTGATCATAGTAGCACTTTAATTTTTAATTTTTTTGGTAATTTTTTTTTTACACTCAGCACTCCGCACTCCACGTTTTCGGAACAGCCAACAGCATCACCTTCTAATGCTCAAATACAAAAAACCACGACTGATCGGCGTCGCGATGAGCTCAGCGATGAGTTGTCATCTTGGGCTTGAGGGATCAAAAGTCAAAAGTCAAAAGTCTTCAAAAGGTATGGCCAGTATTTATCATTACAAGTAAACATAGGGAGGGCACCTGATCCCTCAATCAAACTTCGACTTCCAGGTAAGTCCTGTTTAATTTTCTAATTCTTCTACGTCATTTGCTTTAGGGATCATGTGAGATTTGAAGCCATGATAAATACAGGCTTAGAGATATCAATGCAACAATAAAGCTCTTTAATCACAACCCAACCAGTGTAAGTGTATTTACATGTAACCTTTACAAAAGTCAAAGTCGTAGTCATAGGTAACTGTAGAAGCTTGACAGACAAGTCAACCAGCAACATCCTTACAAATAGCTTTAGCAAAAGTATTAGACGTTGTCGAGGGTTTGCAAAACTTTCGAGAATTCTCCCAACCCTCCGAGTGTTTAGATGAGGCTATATAAACAAGGAAAAAGTGCTCTATTGCTTTTATAAAATAATTTTCAAAAATATGCGCAAATCTAAAACGTCACAAGCGTGTTTACATACTCTCATCTAAACACACCTATCGACCTTGTGTTGGTCTTTAAATGTAGGACCCTCTCGTGTACCGACAAATAAGAGTCCAACAGTACATTTGCTACCACAATCGAGTGAGGACAAGGAGGAACGGGCAGTGTTGATCGAGCTACGTCTTCTACGTCATTTGCTTTAGGGATCATGTGAGATTTTGAAGCCGTGATAAATACAGGCCTAGAGATATCAATGCAACAAAAAAACACTTTAATCACGACCCGACCAGTGTTAGTGTATCTACATGTAACCTTTACAAAAGTCAAAGTCATAGTCATAGGTAACTGTAGAAGCTTGACAGACAAGTCCACCAGCAACATCCCTACAAATAGCTTTAGCAAAAGTATTTTTCTTTTGAATAGGTACACTAGAATGCTTAGCAAAGGTGCGTTCTCTGGACCATCCCCCAGTGCTGAGTGAGTCCATGATGGGCACTCCTGCTTGTTTAGCTGCGGAAGAGGAGGAAGCTCGAGTGCTATGAGCACCAAATTTAGATTGTCAACTCCAGCCCGTTTGAGCATAAACTTTATCCAACGGCTAATAGTACTGGCATTTTCAGCATGATGAGGTTTCAGTCAGAAACACTTGGTTTCTTGTTCTCTAAATGACTGTGTTCTTTCAAGGTAATGTGACAATGGTTTTACAACACAAATGTTAGGATTCTCAGGATGAGCAAAATGTTCCATGATGGGAGACTTGACAGATGGCCTACTTTGTTTTAATAGGTCAAATTTAAATGCAATCCTGTAATTTCTTGCGTCATGCAGTCTAGATCTAGCTTATGCAAAGATTGCACCATCTGCACTGATGCTAAAGCTACTAAAGTAGTAGTTTTCAAAGATAGTTCTTTTAGTGAGAGTTCCTTATTGTCTTTCCATCGTTTAAAATAATCTAACACAACTTTAACATCCTAAACAATAGCATTTAAGCAATAGAGCACTTTTTCCGTGTTTATATAACCTCATCTAAACACGAGGAGGGTTGGAAGAATTCGGGGAAGTTATGCAAACCCGAGACGTTGTCGAGGGTTTGCATAACTTTCGAGAAAAAGTGCTGTATTGCTTTTATAAAATAACTCTCAAAAATATGCGCAAATCTAAAACGTCACAACCGTGTTCACATACTCTCATCTAAGCACACCTATCGACCAATGAGAGCGCGCGTAGTGGTTTAATTATTTTATAAAACGAGATTGTGTTGGTCTTGAAATGTAGGACCCTCTCGTGAACCGACAAATAAGAGTCCAACAGGACATTTGCTACCACAATCGAGTGAGGACAAGGAGGAATGGGCAGTGTTGATAGAGCTATGTCTGAGCCCCGACTCATTCAAGAGTGTCAGAAACTTCAGAACATTGTTTCCAGATGTCATGTGAATTAATGTTCTTTTCACTGCAAATTTTATTTCCACTTTTTGAGATAGATGCCAAACTGGTTCCTGGTAGATTCTATCCATGACTGCAACATGATTCCTTTTGTTTCTTCCGGAATTCATTTTGCCTCGAAGCTATCCCAGGATACAGGACATCAGCTGCATTTTCTTTCATAGCGGGTGGCTTTTCTGGGAGTGGGGCAATCTTAACAAGCTCTCTTTCCTCGGTAGCAGTCTTAACCGTTGAATCAACATGGACATCAACCTGGGGTAATAAGTCTGAGTGGGCCACATAGGGACAATTATCACACCCTCTGCTTTGTCTGCTGTGATCTTCAGTGTAAACAGCTATGAATAAGGGAAAAAGGTGGAAATGCATAAAAGGGCTTCCTGTCCCATACTATTGAAAATACATCCACAGCAGTTGCACCCGGATCAGGTTTCCATGACACATAAGTGCAAACCTGTTTGTTCAAACTAGAAGCAAACAAGTCAATCTCGAAGGGTCCCCATAACAGGGACAGCTTCTGAAAAATATCCTGGTGCAACATCCACTCAGTTCTATCATTGAACACTAGATTCTCTGTCAGCTAACATGTTTTGCTTCCCTGGCAAATGGGCCGAGCTTAGAAAATTTTTTCCTTGCAAGGCAAATTGCCAAATCTTCTTTGCAATGATTTTACAGGCGGCTCTGGATTTACTGTCACCCATATTATTAATGTAATAAACAGTGGTTGTGTTATCTGACAAAATGCGTATGTACTTATTTCTAACATTGTCGCACGTTGAACACAATGCAAAGACTGCTTTAAGTTCTAGCTCATCTATATGCTTCTCTGCCTCAGCGGGGGAACACAGCCCCATCGTAGTGTGGTGGTCTCCCCCACCCTTGTTTTGATGCATCTGTAGTTATCACAATGTCTGGGTTGATTGGAGAGATTTTCTTTTCAGATCGCTGAATATTATCAACCCACCATTGTAAGTCAGGTTCAGCTGAGGCACTCAGCTCCATCAGTGCATTAAACTCACCGTTGATTTGTTTCAGAGCATCAAGTTTTTCCAAGAGAAAATGAGATCATGGTCTCTTGGTTTTTCATTCTCTAGTGTTTGGTCTCTTGGTTTGGTAGAAAAGCATACTCAGTTCTACTGCAGGAGCACTGCTTACCATGAGACCAATAACCTGTGCAGCATCTCTGATGGTAGGGTGTTGGGCATTTAGATGTTTTGTGCATGCCTCCCGTAAGTGGTTATCCTTATCTGGTGTAAGTTGAACTGTCATATCAATAGAATTAAAGACAAAAACTAAGAATGTCAATACTCTTTTTGGTAAAAATACTGACTTGTCAGGGTGAATAATGAACCCACCTCCTGTAAAAGTAAAGCTGTATTTTTAACACTTTTGAAGCATTCCTGTTCCTTGTAAATGGGAGTCATCTATATAGGGGATTATCGCAGCTCCTGTCTGTCTTAGGCTAGCATGGGGGAAGCAGGTATACTGAAGGAGTTTGACCTTCCACTGAAACCGTAAGTATTTCTGGTGTTCAGGGGCGATAGGTACTGATTAGTAGGCATCTTTTACGTCTATAGACGCCATAAAACAATTGGGTGTTACCATGTTAATGACTGACTGTATGCTTTCCATTTTGAAAAGATGATATTCAACATTTTCGTCGGACTCTTTCAAATTGAGTATTAATCGGTAAAAGCCATCTTTTTGCGTCTAGTGAATATTGGCGATATACATTCCCCTTTGCAATGAGTAGTCTCCTCAAGAACTCCTTTCTCACAGAGTCTGAGAATTTCAGTATCAATAATATTCTCTTCTATGCTGTTCTTAAACCCACCAGCTAGTGATTTGGTTATCTTGTACAGCGTGGCCATATCCTGTTTCTGTGCGGCTTCTCTTTTTGACATCACGGTCAAGTTCGGAGTATGTGTTCTGTAGCTGTTCCTCCAAGCGTGATTTAGCTTCCTGTGCCTTTTTCTTTGCCTTTCTTCGACTATCAATAGTTTTCCATGTGCCCAATGTGATCTAATCTTTCTTCCTCTTTTTGCTATAACCCAAGACCTTCTTGCTTACCTCTGTTAATGCCTGGTTGAAGCTGTCAATATTCAACTCTTGATCGTCTTGGAGGATACTGAAGCGGTTCCTCACTTCAATTTTAAAGGTTTTCTCTACCTTAGGGTTCCTCAACTTTCCTACATCGAACCTCAGCTGTCTTTCCTCTCTTTGCCTTTCGTAGTTTCTGAGACAACGTAGCCATCACAAGCATGTGATCACTCCCCACATCAGCTCCATGACGAACTTTAACATTGTGGAGTGAGCGTCTCCATTTCTGATTGATTATGATATGGTCGATTTGTGTAACTGTATTGTAATCAGGGAATCTCCAGCTCAATCCTACTGAATCTCCAGCTAAGGTTGTGTATATCCCTACGTTTGAACAGAGTTCCACCTATAGCTAAGCGGTTGGTCTCTTCATACAGCTCAATAAGTCTTTCGCCATTATTGTTGATATATCCATAGCCATGCGTACCCATCGTTCATTCTTTACCAGTGTTATCCGCTCCAACTTAGGGTTTACATTAGCAACTTAGGATTAAGATCACCAGCCACTAACAGTATATCATGCTGGGGAGTAGTCCGAATGGCCTCCTCCAAGTGATCATAAAATTAATGTTTTATCTCTTCCTTCGCATCTTCTGTTGGTGCATAACAGACAGTCACAGTCATTTTAACAAACTAGGAGTTGAATCTTGCCTTGAGGAGCCTATCATTGATCGGCTTCACCTCCAAAATTGTTTTCTCCAAAATCGGGCTGCTAGAATAGTTGCAGGAACTGTACGCAGCAACCCGGCAGTGGTCATTCTGAAATGGCCCACGTTGGAAGAGCGCAGACGCAAATCTGGTTTTAAACTCGTAAAGAAATGCCAGCAAGTTCACTGTCCCCAGTATTTTAAAGAATATTTTAAACGCAATAAGACAGTCCATGTGCGCGCTACTGGACAAAGCAATCCTTTACATCCGCCTGCTGTTAGGACCGAGATCACAGGAAGATCTTTTTATTATTATGGTTGCACTCTTTTTAACGAATCTTCTTAAGGAGGCTCGAAAGGGTATTTTTGTTGATGTAGTGTTTGCTAAACGATTAAAGATTACAAAGAAGGATATTTAATGGTGTAGGCAAACTATATGTCTCCTTGGACCTCTATAGTTGTACTATATTATAAAGGTGCTTATGACGTCATATCAGTTACCATGGCAACACCCCAGGTCCACAAAAAGGCCCTCTAAATGTCAGTTTTTGTAAAATATCTGAAAAACTAATTCGGTGACCTACCTTTTTTATTTCTTTGTTGAAAAGCTCCCTAAATTATTTACCTTTTCAGGCAGTATGAAAAAATTTATCTAGTGGAATTTAATATATCTTTAAAAAACGCGCTTTATGGCTTGCAGAAAATTCTACTAGATAAATTTCCCTGAAACTTTTATATTTGAAATATTTGAAGTGCCATCGTGATTGAAGCGTGCATGCAAAAAATCAAGATAGGTCACCGAGCAAACTTTCGAGCTAAATACAAATGTTTTTCGCAGGTTTTATTTCCGGTTCGCGGTTCCGGTTCGCGTGCATCTTAGTTATGGCGTGTGTAGATTGCGCGTGCGCGTGCACCTAAAAACCCTTTCGAACCCCCTTAATGGAATTTTGTATTTATTTAACTTTTATATTTTTTATTTGTACATAGTTTTCTATGTATACTATTATTAGTACGAGTGTACATTGTTGAGCTCAGGGCTCCCATTGATAACAGATTGCTTTCTGCATCTGAAGAGGCTACCCTGAGCGGTATAAATCAATAAAGGTTTATCTAGTCCATTGCTGTGATGGTGATCTTTTCGACCGGAAAATAGTGTGGTGTGACCTGTGGAAAGCCGCCTCCTTCCTGAGTTTATCCATCTTGCTTCACTCACACAGTGAACTTCAATACTGTAGTTCTCCATTGATCTTACTACCTGGTTTAGCTTTCCTGAATGATATAATGTTCTAACATTCCAGCATCCTGTTCGCAAGTTTGATTTATGATTAAGGAGATCCGGTTTCAAGATGCCAGCGCGTGGTTGGGCTTTGCTGTCATCCGTCATCATCATTCCTTGTAGCATTGACATCTTGTTCTCTAGTATCGGTTTCTGTGGCATCAGTGGTTTTGCACGATGGGGTTGCTAGCCCCACGACCAACCCTCCTCCTTTCTCAACCGGGCTTGGGACCGGTCATGGCGGAGTTCGCCGGAAATTTACAAAACTGTTAAAACCAGTTTATGCTACTTTAAGGCAGTCTGGTCACTTATCATCCTCTTATATAGATGATTCATACCTTCAAGGCGATAACTTCAATGACTGTGTCACTAGCGTCATAGCCACCATAAAATTGCTTGATTCATTGGGGTTTGTTATCCACTCTGTAAAATCTGTACTTGTGTCATCACAGAGAATCACCTATTTGTTCTTGATTCGATAGAGTGAAACTTTACCTGACCCCGGACAAAGCACAGAAACTTAAAGATGCATGTGATAAACTACTTGCCTGTAGCAACCCTTCGATAAAGGAAGTCTCATCGCTGCTGGGCCTTATATATGACAGCCAGCTTTCCAGCTGTCATATGTGGCCCTTTACACTTAAGACTGATCGATATGGATAAAACAAGTGCTTTACAACATGCTAAGGAGAACTTTGATATGTGCATACAGCTTACAGACGCCTCATTAGCGGACATTAAATGGTGGCGAGACTCAGTGCACAGTGCATATAATGTTGTGCTACATAGTCAACCAGATATTACAATGTTCACAGACGCATCGTCTTATGGGTGGGGAGCCGTGCTGGGTAGCACCACATCGAGGGCTGCTTGGGGCCCAAGTGAAGCTCTCCACCACATGAAGGCAAACATGTTAGAGTGATAATGGCAACACTACAACTGTCCTAACACTTGCACACATGAGTACAAGTCACTCGCCATTCTGTAAAATGTTAGCCCGGCTAATATGGGAATGGTTTATTGATCATAATATATGGCTATCTACATGTACAGCCCGCATCCCAGGGAAGTTGTTCTTGCTGACAAAGAAACCAGAAATACAAACATGCAAACATGAGAACAGAGTGGGCTCTAGACCAGAGGGTGTACTGTGATGCAATAACCAAGTTAGGTGTTAAACCTAACATTGTTTTGTTTTTGCTTCAAGGCTAAACTACAAAATGAAACCATTTAGGACATACCAACCTGACCCTGAAGCTTTTGCAATAGATGCCTTTATCATGGGAATCATATTTATTTTATGCCTTCCCTCCTCTCAGTCTCGTAACATTAGCTCTTCGGAACATTCAGGAGTAGGAGGCCACATGACTCATACTAGTACCCAAATGGCCAACTCAACCATAGTGGCAGACACTCAAGAGAATGGTAATTCAAAATCCTCTGGAACTGCCTTGGAAAAAGGAGCTGATACTTCAACCAAGTCAACCAGATTTAGTTCATCCACGACACCCGAAGCTAGTACTGCTCCTATGTGGTATATCTGGGAGCAACTCGAACATCAAGGACTATCAGAGGAGGCTACAGCCCTGGTCATGGGCTCATGATGAAACAGTACAAAAAAGCAGTATGAACCCTACATTAAGAGATGGAAGCTGTACTGCAGTAAGAGGGAAATGGATCCCTTTTCAGCTTCTGTAGGAACGGGGGTGAGCTTCCTAGCTGAGTTGTACCATACTCGTTTAGGGTACAGTTGTATTAACACTGCTAGATGTGCTGTGTCAACCTGCCTCCTGCCTTCAGGGCTGGCAGGCATATTTCCAGCCTGGAGTTTGTTGTTTATCAACCAGATCCGCCTCGGTTGTGTGTTGTGACTGACATGCTAGAATATGTTAAGAGGACCAGTACCTTTAGACAGGGTGCATTTCAGCTGCTTTTAAGTTACAAGAAACTAAACAACCCAAATTCAACAATTAAGCGAGACTTGCCCTTGCACTATCCTTTCATTTCGGTTTTTCTATCAGGCCATGCCAAGCGAGAGGACACTAGTACACCTCATATCGTCATCACTAAAAATGCATTGCCAATGGGAAGAACTATTCTTATTGGCTACCTAAAGAAAAGAAACATAACGTTTCCACGCTAAGAGAACGAATTCAGGTTGATTCGGGTTTCCATCACTTTGGTGGACCAATAATACCCCATTTGATACTATAATAATGACATTTTACAAATGCCCAATCATTGGTAAACAATTTTTGGTCATTCTTTCTGTATGACAGGTTACTATAGAAACATTACAACATGTTAAATCACCTTTAACTGTATTTTTTAAGTGCGTATAACTCAAAAACGAGCACAGTGCTCCCCATTTTTTTATTTATTATGATAAAATGCAACTTTTTGCAAAGTTAAAAAAAATCTTAGTTGCATCTTATCACCTTTTTTAAAAGTCGATAATAAAAACTGGGGTCACCGATCTCGTTTTGGAGTTATAAGCACTCAGAAGATAAAATTTCAGATGTTTTTAAGAGGTTGTACTGTTTCTATGGTAACCTTTAATGCTACAAAGACTGCCATTATTTGTGACATTATTGACTTACCAATGATTGGGAATATGAGTGATATCACTTGATATGGAGTTGTAGTATCGATGCGTCATATAACTGTTGGAAAGTGTTGGGCTCTCCAAAAGAACCGGTGATTGTGATCAAACTCTATCTTCACTATAAGAGAACAATCAACTGTTGTTGTTCCAGTCAAGTCCAAAAAACTTGGTTTAGGTCTCACATGACTGACTGTGGGAAAAAATCGAACCAAATAATAAAAAGCACATAATCTCAGTTCAACTTCCTTTATTCCCTACTTAACATATATGACGGAGTACAAGTTGCTATACGCTTTGAGAAGGAATGTCTGAAAGGACTGTCAATTTACTGGTGACAGTTTATTGGTTTTTAAAGAGCTAGCGATGGAAAGCGAACATCCATCCTACGTATGCGTTTACTTATTAAAATGTAATATCCTTTTTCGTTCAGACTTATATTGTTTAGCTTTAGAAACGTGTCATGGACAGTCAAGATTGCTTGACGACGATCTAAAAAGGGAACTATGTTTATTATTCATTACTGTTTTACCATTTGTGATAGAAGATCCATTATTAGTTAGTTTGGCCCGGGTTTATACAGGAAATTAAATTGAAGCTCCACTCACAAATATTTACAGAACAATAGTGATCTTTGTGGACGTGAACGTGACTGAGCTGCAGTAACATATCGCTTCTTAAAATCGTGCGTGCATGGAAGCATTCTTTCCAAAGCGCAACAAAACTGACTATCCTTCAGAAGTTTTGTTCTAATAAGATATAATACCAAAAATATGTTGTTAGATAATGTAGTGTCAAGTGAGGATGAAGAGTAAATCCCTACGTATACAGGCCTTATCCCAAGGTTTTCTCTCTCGCAAACTATTTTTAGATCTCTCCCGGTTTCGGAAATTCCCAAAGGGAGTAGACAATCCTTCTGTGACGTGATCACCTGGAAAGCCCTAGCAACTTCACACCCACCATTTTACCCTGAAAAAAAAAAAACATCCACGTGACGCGCGTTATCTTATGCGCGGAAATAAACTTGAAATAACTTAAGAGTCATTACCTTGAGATTAAGGCCGCTATGGGGCAATCAGTCTCGTATTCTTATCCTCCCTTGGTCCATGACTTAATCCAAGGTACACTGCTGTAAAAAAAAAAAATAATTAAAAATCCACGTCCATAAACCGTGCTACAATCATTGAGGAAACGTATTATAAACGAAAATAATCAGTATTTACTAGATCACATCACTCTACTATTTGTTGTTCGCAAAATATTTGCATTATAACAAGGCGTCAACTCTTGTGTGTTAGACTTGATGTATAGGCCAAGGATTTTGACTCGACATAACATTCATTCTGCAGATTGATGGAGTTTCAGATTGATCACCTCGTTCTATATCCGCAAACTGTTCGATCGCGAACACTTATGAGACTGAAACTTCAAAATATGTCTCACTGAAAACTATGACATAAGGAACAATGATATAAATAATTAACACAAATAAGTAAAGAAAGAGACTGTCTTATAAAGTGCTTCTTTTTCTAAACTACCGGTTAAAACTCGGCAAATTGCCCCAATAGGAACCTAAAAATTAATATTGTAAAATATTATACTGAGTTGGTAACATTCCCAAATCGGTGACCCTCGCGGATAAACATGCGGTAGACTGCGCACAAACTATTCTATGTGGCTATCTGAATACTCATTTTCTTATTATATTCAGATTCTCTCTTTAAACCTGCAAAGCTGATGAAACTCCTTTCCAGTTTTGGAAAATATGTTTAATTTCCTTGTCCTGCTGATGTCAATAAAACTTTGCGGAAATCCACCTTAAGGAACTCGTAAACAATTTTTTTTAATTCATCATTTTCAAGTTGTTTGCAAGTGAAGAATTAGGTCTCCTAGGTGTCTTTCTCCGTGTCTCCCGTCAAGTCTGATTTTTGTGTTCGTCAGCACCATGAATGTTTAAACCACAGGATTAAATACTTTTTATGCATCTACATTGAAAATATTCTTTAACCAGAAGTCATTGTTCATTGTTATTCATATTATTCAAATTCATTTTCATATTCCGGTCACCTCAAAATTTAATAAAAAAGAAAGGGGTTGGTCCAAGTTAAAAAAAGACTGAATGTCCCACATCCAATCATTAACCGATCTCCCAAGTTCCGTTTGAAATAAAAACCTGTTTTATTAACGAAGACAAGTTATATTTGTCACTAAAAGGATCCACTTACCACGAGTGATTTGCATAAAAATTGAACATTTGTAATATGTTTAGTATCTGGGATACGAAAAAGGTCTATTTTTCAAATCCTGGGGAGTTTCTACCGACTAATAACTTTCCACATGGAAAATGTTGTAGTGTCAATTTCTAAAACACTGCGGTCAAGATATCATTTGGTCTGTGAATACAGGCAGCGAAGTGAGGGTGTTTACACAGGATTTTTGACAGTCCGCGGCATTTTTGCTCATATCAAACACAAACTTCCGCAAGCCAAATAAGATTACCATCAGAGCAAAAAGACTTACAATCATGAAAAGATGTGGAACTGGAGAAATGGTATTGTTTTTCACTAGGACAAATTGGATTTATTAAATTCTTCAGTACTATGCGAAGCTTATCAGGCAGTATTTGTCAGCCCTTAAAATGGGACTTTGGCCAATATGTATTTTGTTAAAGAGAAAATTTGCATATGAAGGCAGGATTCTTGATTAGGTGAAATTATGCTAAATAGTCTATTGACAGTGGAAACACATTTGACAGATAATTTTGCTCTCATAACCAATGAAATTTATTTTTACCAATAACACTTTGCGCCACGAGTTAGGATCCTCTTAACTTTTCCTTCCAGTGCCGTTAAAATAATTGTGTCATATTGAACTTTTAAAGCCGCCAATAATTTTGCTTCCAGAACTTCGCTTGGGAAAAAAAGCTAGACTGGGGGATTTTTTTCCTTGGACAGCTTTATGTCATTTTGTTTGCATTTTGGAATTTGAAATTTACAAAACAATTTTAGGCAGGTGCAATATATATCTTGTGTCTCACATGAGATCTCTAAATGCTCGGTGGTAAAAGTATTATATTTGCTAATGGGGAGCGCTAACTATTAATTTAACACCCCGCTTTTGCGTGGTGTAGCCAAGTTTCTTTTCATTGTTTCGAATTTTTGGGCAAAACAAAGCGTTAAGATGAAGCTGGGACTGATTTTGTTGTCTTGTGCTGTCTTCTACACCATTATCCAGGTTGGTGTCCTTCCTTCTAACCACTTGGTACTGTTTCTTGCAATTTTTGTTTGGCGCGGATGGAGTGACTTCAGGTATTGTTTTTTTTTGGTTTTTCGCAGGATTTCCTTTATGGTGTTAATGCAGCCACAAACAGTAAGTATTCTTCTGTATTCAGCATAGAAAGTTAAGATTTGCAATATTGTAAACTTAAATGCTCGACGATATTATTAAGTCAAGGGTATTCCCCGTCTGGAATCGTTGATATCCTTGCCCTTCTGAGCGTCTTGAACCTAGGTTGAGTATTCCGGCGGTTCGTTGATTCTGATATATGCGTAGGCTAATCGTTTATAGAACGAAACCCCAAACAAGTGAAAAGGGAAAAAGCATCAAGGCTTCGTAGATAAGACAGCTTGTAAAAGTTGAGCAATAGATCTTCAGGTTTGATATTTGCTAAAACAAATTCAATGAATACGTGCCACGGGAATAATTGTAAAAGAGACAAAACCCATTCATCACTGAAAATATTATACATTTCGTTTATTCGCGAAGAAGTGTCGAGAAGACTTAATACCACAGGTGGTACCAATGATATGTCAACTTTTTCATGAAACGTCCTGTATTCGGTCTAATGGTTACGACTAGAACAAGGTGACAGATTCTAGATAGAAGCTATCATTACAAACAAGGACTGTTGGCAATACGAAGAACCGTTTGGTTGTTCTTACACTTTTGAAACGGAAAATACATGTCAACAAACTCACATAATAATTAGTGGCGTTACGATAGAAGTATGGTTTATTCATTTCCTGACTTAAATTCTGTTTTTCTTTGACAATGTGGTGGATTACAGCACAGATCAATCCACATTGCGTGTTACTGCGGAAATGTTGCTGAACATTCGCTATTATTATTTGTTCTTTGTGACTATCAAAACACAACCCAGTACAACTTTATCTTGCTAATTATCCAAAGCAGGCATTTTATGAAATTTTTTAAAACCTGACTTACTTTTGACTGACATCTTCAAAGACAAAACCAAGTATTGCGAAATTACTTGGAGTGACTTCAAATTCAAGACAATCAGGTAATCATGTCGTTTTATTAAGAAACTGAAGCGCGTAAAACTGGGCATTCTTTTCTTCTCACCATGAGTCAGGAATAATTGAAATACCATTTCTATTCAGATCAGTTTAAATAACTTCAGCGTCAAAATTTTGGCATTCAGCTGTATACATTGACAGGAGAAAACATGAAGAGAAATTCTTCACCTGAACTTTCTTTAACAGTAGGCGGCAATTAATAAAAGTTTCAGACAGAAGACAAACATAATGCATTAGATTTCCTCGCTTTCTTTACGCCCTATGTTACGGCAATAGCTAATTTTAAGCTACCGAAAAGCACTTATGTAGATAGAACGAAACAGGTTCCTGCAAAATAAAGAACGAAGACCCTTTACTTAACTTCACTTTGGTACAGTTATTTTTAATGGTATGTTTTTAAGGATGCCTAAATTGTGCTCCAGAAAGTGAAAAGTGCGCAGAAAAATATGGAAGAAATTGAAATATGAAAAATAATTTCTGTATTCAGAGCGCAGTTAAAAATCTTATTCAAAGTGGGATATTTCGTTCAGATCCAGCCAACTTCGTTAGCTACAATAAAAATTTTCAATGTTAAGAAGTTATATGATGTTCATTATGGTCCCGAGGGGACCAGAAGGGTCTCGTAGATGTTGGCTAATTCGAAGCCATTGTCTCTGTTCATATAAAAGGGCTTTCGTAATCGGATCTCAATTGCCCCCCTTGTGCTACGTTTGAACGTGTTACTTTTCGTGGCCAGAAATTTTGTTTTACTAGATTCCACTGAATGTCCTGTGAGCTGGCAATGTTTTTTAACAGTTCAGAATTCTTCGAAAGATGTTCATGAGTTTCGCCGATATATTCTTTGTCACATTGTTCGCAATTGATGTGATAGATTGTACCGCACTTTTTAAGGTTTTCTGCTTTATCCTTAACACGAACTAGCTGTGATCGTCAAGGAATTGAAAGGTGTGACATCGTGTGATTTAAATGCTCTTTGTAGGCGTTCCGAATTGCCCTCATGATGTATGGCACTGAAGCATATACTGATTCTCTTCTCGTTAACTGCTTCTTCGGACACTTTCAAACTAGATCCACTGTTCGATATTGTCAGCATCCTTTGCTAATCTTCTTCAGACACCAAGGCGTCACATGACTCGACTAGCAGAGTGTTAACTACAGCTCTTTTTAACAATTAGATTATGAGCTCGAGATTGCTATGAGGTGATAGATCACCTCATAGAAATCGAGAGCGAATAATCTAATTGTTTTAGTAGAGTTCTTACTAAAATTTACTTCAAATAATGGTTTCCAATTATTTCTCGACGTATTATTTGACTTTGCGCCTTTTAAAAGGATCGCTCGGATTAAATTGTAATATAAAATTCTACTAATATGGTGTAGATGATGGTTAGAATGGAAATAAAATGAGTCGGTTTCCGGTATACAGTGACCTTTGTTGAGCCATCTTCTTTCACGTGTAGGCAGGTGTCAAGAAATGGAATCTTCCTCCGAAGTGAACTGAATGTGCGGATTATTGACATTGAGGTGATCGAAAAATGAGCTCACTGCGTATCCGTTAATCGTGCCATCCACATATCGATACCACATAGCTGGAGGGGTGGGTGCGGTATCCAATGTTCTACTCTCAAAGTGTTCCATATAAAGATTAGCGACTGTGGGTGAAATTGGGCAACCCACCGCGGCTCTTTGTTTGTGCTCATAGAATTTATTCTGGTATGTGAGTAGGCACTTGAAAGACACATTGGATAATTATGGTACATCCAGAGAACATCTATCTGGTAAAGTTAGGTTCCCTTTCAGTTTTGATTTGACAACTGGAATAACTTCGTTGTTTAGATGCACTTAAACAGCACCGAAACATCGTATGACACGAGTTTCTTTCCCGGGGGCAACTCAAGGTCTGCGATTCTGTTGATGAAATCTTCACTGTTGATGTTATGGTGACCGTTGATACCTAAAAGAGGTCTTAATATCTTGGCAGGAAACTTGGCAGCATTTGTACATCAGGCTGCCAATGCTTGAGACTATTCTAGCCCCTGCCATAATGAACATCATTTAACACTTCTTAATAGTCAAAATGTTTTACGGTGGATCCGAACGAAATATCCCACTTTTAATAAGCTTTCAAATTGCCCTCTGAGTACATGCAGAAATTAGTTTTTAAATTTTAATCATGATTCCAGAGCAGGAAAACAATATATTTGATTCTATGGAAGAAATGTTTGAAATTCATTTATCTTATGTATCTAAGCAGAGAAGCCATGATGCTCCCATGATGTACAATATTTCGAAAGATGTTTTCAGTGCA
>OZ026606.1:4851422-4881422 GCA_964020085.1 Micromussa lordhowensis | reverse complement strand
AAGGAGTGCTAATTATACATGTTGCTTGCATCGTAACGTCTTCCCGGCTCACAGATTCGCTGTAAAGAACACCCAAATGTTCATGAGAATTATTCCTTTTATTCTGTGCTCCATAAAGAAAATTTTCTTTGGAATGGCAGGAAGTCCTCCTAATCCCTTACTTTTCACCTTTTCCTTTATGTACTGGCGCCGAACTTCTCTCGAAACTGAACTGAAACCGAACGAGTGTTTGTGAAAAACGTAACGGCTGTATACAAAACTGGTCCTGCAAAAGCCGCCTGTCAAGAGTATGTTTTAAAAGTCGTTTGTTTCATTGCAGTAAATGAAACTGCGAGTCCAATGTTCGATAAGCCGTTTCCACCACAATGGCTTTCATCGCTTTACTCGTGGCCTCCAACTTCAAGTAATAGTGGAGCCGTTACTACAACTCCTTCTTCAGCGACGCCAACAGGTTTGTCTATAAACAGACCAATTTCGATATATTATAATTCAGCCTAAAAGAATAGACCTCAGTACGAGGCTCTGGGGAACAACTACAAAGTTTGTGGGGGTTTATTTCCCAGAGCCTCATGCTGAGGTCTATTGTGTTAGGCTGAATTTTAAAGTATCGAAATTGGTATATTGTGTTACTTATTGGGTCATAACACACTGAAATCTTTCCACTGAGCTACTCCAAACAGCCAATCCCAAGATCACCTTTTCCTAAAAAAAATACCTGGAAATATATTCGGTGCACGGCGCGTACTTTGCTTGGAATTCTGGTGTATCATCAAAAGCACTAATTATTTGCAGTTTACTTTGAATAATAACGCGCGTCTTTAAGCAGTTACTGAACGACTCTCCAGGCGTTCAGTAAGCCCGGGCGCAGCGCGAAAACATGGCAGAGCGAAAACAGGAGAGAGCAGCTATGTTCTCCCATAACTTTTTTGTGCGCCATTTTTTGAGCTGCGCCCCAGGGTGGTTCCGGACATCGCAATATCTCAAATAATATCGCCAAATACCGCAAAATTTCAATCGGCCGAGTTGAAATTCGATGTCCTACCGAACAAACTACTCTGTATGTCACATGGAACTACTTTGTATGTCACATGGAAATAGCAATTAGGAATTTAGAATTTTCGACTTAAAGGAAATAAACAAAATAGCTAGCATCCATTGGCGTGTTGGCTGCAGAAAATCTTACCTTTTTGGAATGAGAAACTGGAAAAGACTCGGAAAATGTTGGAGGACTTGTAGGCTAATTTTTAATATCGTCAAAAATGTTAAAAAACAGCATATCGCAAATATCGCAAACCCCAATGGCCCCCTCCTAACTAAACACCTGGAAGAAGCTGATTCACAATTCACTGATAAGGTTATATATTGGCACCGATTAATAGTCCTGTAGGATATGTCTCAAAGATTTTGCAGCTATTTGGAGGAGAGCCCCATTGAAATTACACCACGAAGCTTTTTCTCTATTTTATGGTCTACACCAGGTGTTACAGATGATATTCTGAACAAAATGGCATATCCTACGAGTTCAACAACGGCTCATTTTCCTCGTCCAGAGCAACGACCATATTCGACATGTTTGTATTATCGAAATCTTCAAATTTGACTTTAGATTCATGTTTAGACCAAATTGCAATTGTGATTATCTATTGCACTTAAAGGATGTCAAAACTTGCATGTTGATGGATTCTCAATTTTGGTGTAAGCCAAAATACATGTAGGTAATTTTCTCTGGAGGTAAAATGGCACATGTAATTTTATTCATGTAATTGAATGGTTTTTCTTTTCATCTATTTTCCGCCTACAGGAAGAGCTTTGACTACAGAGCAAACATACCCAAGTACAACTGTAATTCCTCGTCATTCTTCAGTGTCACCAACAACAGGTCTGTAATGTCGTCACTACCGCCAGAGTAGAAATTATTTTTGTGGTTTTTTATTGCACTAACACGATAGTCAGTTTATGTCGGTGAGTTTCTCTGAGGGTATAAGTAATATCAAGCATTGATTGTATTTTCTTTCCATCTATTTTCCGTCAACAGGAAGTATTTTGACTACTTCAGTGTCACCAACAACAGGTATGTCGTACTGATCATTGCAACCGAACTTGAAATCAGTCAGTTGTTTTGTCTTAAATCTGTTCACCCCACTTGGGGTAAGTCTTCCGTCCGAGATTCCTTTTTATTCCCTTCTCCCCTCTGCCTCTCTCTGCTCTCTTCCTCCTTTGTCTCTCTTTCTGTCGTCCGCCCCCAAGTGTTCCTTGGCGGCCCGCTCCTTGATTCCTAAGACTAATAAGTGCACTTGAAGCTCCCCGGGTTGACCACCTGTCGAGTGGATAACGGCAGTTATGGAAACTAACACTACAGCTGCACCTTTCCCACTGGACTGGAAGGACTTTTCCCTATCCCAATATTCTCCCCTAAGTACCGTACCAAAATCGGGACATGGAATGTACGAACTATGTATCAAACGGGACAGGTATGCCAAATTGCCAGAGAAATGAGATGGCAGAAACTTGCTATCCTGGGAGTTAGCAAAACAGGATGGACATGGACCGGGAAGGTCAATTGGATAACTGGAGAGACAGTGCTCTGTTCTGACCTGTCAGGCGATGATGAGCCACATGAATAAGGTGTTGCATTGATCTTGTCACTGGAGGCTGGAAAGAGCTTGAAGGAGTGGGAGCCAATCTCCGAACGGATTATCTCTAAGTGTACCCAATAACCAATGGAAAGAAGTAGGACGTGAAAGAAAACGTTTACCACTAGCCTTAAACTGCCTTCAACAAAAGGAAGGCCAGAGCCCTTACGTGGCTAGCGGCGACCTTAATGCGAAGGTGGGTTCAGACAATAGGAATCGGGAAGCATCTATTGGGGCTCATGGTGAAGGAGTGATCAGTGAGAATGGCAAAATGTTCTGTGACTTCTGTGCTTCAATAATGGGCTTATAATCGGGAAAACACTCATTCCACACAAGTGATCCCACAAGCTCACGTGGAGATCCCCTTATGGGACCTCTGAGAACCATATTGACCACGTGGCTATAAGCAGAACTTGGAGAGGCCCACTACAGGACACTAGGGTGAAACGCAGTGCGGATGCAGGATCAGACCACCACCTAGAGGTCAAGATGAAGCTGTTGGCCTTGAAGAAGGTCAACTGGAAGAAAATACTGCACATACAGATTCAGAGACCAAAGTGTGAGGGAGAAGTTTGTCATTGCACTGACCAACAGGTACGATGCCCTCTACAATGGATCGCATGATGAAGAGCAGGCAGAGCTAGATCAAAGACATGTACTCATCCACCTGGGAGGAAGTACTTGGAAAGGCCAGGAGAGAAAGGAAGGCATGGATGAGTGATGACACCTGGAAAGGTGTTGAGGGGAGACGTGCACTGAAAGCAAAACAAGAAGCTGCAATGACCAGAAAGCAGATGTTGGCTGCCACAAACGTGTACAGCAAAACGAATCACGTGGTGAAGAGAAGCTGCAGGAGGGTTTAACAAGACGAGAATCGATGGAACTGCACAAGAAACAGAGGAGACATGAAGAAAGTCTATGACACCCCAAGACTGCTTAGTGGGCGAAGAACTGTCCAGAGCAAACCGGTTAAGGATAAAAATGGTGTGGGTCTGACCAGGACAGATGACCAACTCAATTGATGGAAGGAGTACTTTCAGGAGTTCTTGAACAGGCCAGCACCAGGGAATCCACCGGATCTTACTGAAGGGCCACCGCTAGACATCCGGAAATGACATATCACCATGACATAGATTAAAAGACCCTTGAAATCCCTGAAGAACGGGAAAATTGCTGTGTGTGACAACATCCCTCAGAGGCCTAGAAGGAGGAAGGATTGGTTTCATCCAGGGTTCTCCAGTCCTCGCTTAATAAGACCCGGAATGAGGAGGTCATCTCTCGGCATTGGAAGCTGGGCCTCTTGGTTAAACTTCCAAAGAAGGGAGATCTGTCTCTGTGTAAGAACTGGAGAGGTATTATGCTTCTCTCTGTTGCAAGCAAAGTTATTTGTAAGATCATTCTAGAGAGGGTGAAGGATTCTATTGAGGACAGACCTCGGGATAAGCAAGTATGATTTCGCAAGAAGAGATCATGCTGTGACCAGACTGCTACACGGAGGATTATTGTAGAGCAGACATCGGAATGGAACACTGGGCTATTTCTGGTTTTTGCAGAATCGGGAGGCACTCTGGAAGATCTTGCGGCACTACCGGATCCTTGAGAAAATCATGAGGATGATAGGGGTCTTTTACGATGGCTTTCAAGCAAGGGTCTTGCATGATGGTTATATGACAGAGCTCTTCAAAATGAGTACTGAGTGCGCCAGGGTGCCCGCTCAGCCCCCTTCTCTTCCTCGTCAAGCCCTTGGTGATAATGAGACAGGGATCCATCTTACTCTGCTGCAGAAGTAAGACGACTTGGACTTTGCAGAAGACATAGTTTTGCTGAGCCAGGAGGTCGCTTACATGCGTCAGAAGTTCGAGGCGTAGCCAGAGTCGGGCTCAGGGTAAATGCAACCAGAATCAAGGAGACGAGGATTCGGTCCCCGGCAAACACTGGCAACATCAGCTGTGCAGGAGAGATCGTGGAGCGGGTAACAGCCTTCGAAATTCATATACCTAGGCAGCCTAATCACCACCACTGTCAACACTGAGGAAGATGTTGGGGCTAGGTGCAGGAAGGCACAAGCTGCTTTCTCCATTTTAAGATCAACATTGAGATCAAAGTTTATCTCTCTGTGGACGAAAATGAGGATCTTCACTTCGAACCTAAAGTCGGTTCTTCTTTATGGATCCGAGACCTGGAAACTAACAAAGAAGATCATCGCCCAACTCCAAATCTTCCCTAACTGTAGGTTC
This sequence comes from Micromussa lordhowensis, assembly GCA_964020085.1. Classification (NCBI taxonomy): domain Eukaryota; kingdom Metazoa; phylum Cnidaria; class Anthozoa; order Scleractinia; family Lobophylliidae; genus Micromussa; species Micromussa lordhowensis. The sequence goes on along the minus strand of OZ026606.1, from coordinate 4,876,552 downwards.
TGGTACATCTTAGGGGTGTGGTGGCAGCACACCAGCAGGAGAGAATTGAAATTACCATACGGAGACGGAAATGAAGATGGATCGGCCACAGCTCTGAGGAAACCTGCCACCCACATCACCCGCCTGTCCATTGAGTGGAACCCTCAGGGGGCTAAGAGGAAAGGCAGACTGAAGAAGTCATGGAGGAAGACTATACAGCAGGAGCATGAGGACTTAGGGATGTCATGGAATCAAGTGAAACGGACTGCAAAGAAGCGGATCCGATGAAAAGCTGTAGTGAAGGCCTTATGCTCTGGTCGGAGCGAAGAGGACTAAGTCAGTCAGTCATCACTGTTGACTGGCTCATGTCCATTTCAGGTGGGGTTTCAGATGGACCTAGCACGGGTTGGTGGACTATCTAGCAGCTCTCTGAAATGCGCAGCCCGTCTTTTCTTTTGTTAGCTTTGGTATAGTAGTGTTCCAGTGTTCGTGATCTGTCAGCTACCACTGATTTTCCTGTTAGCTTTCTAGTACATTTGTTTCATTTTGATTTTATTCATCTGCTTCCTCTGCGTTTTAGGTGTGATGTGATCTTTTTTTGTCTTGTCTGACACAATTTGTCACCTCCTTATGGGTCCTTATGACCTTCTGTAATTTGTCTGTTACTCAGTTCTTCTTTGCCAATCGGGTTTTGGTATTAATGTACCTGCCTCCATTTCTTGCTTAAATCTTCTTCATTGTCTCCATTCTAATCCATTGTTTTGTGTTGCCGACTAAGAAGGAAACTAGCTTAATTCAAAAGACAACAATTTTCCTCGACGACGTTTGTATCAAATCAAGTTGGTTTCCCACTTTGGTAGGCATTCTGCTGGGCCTTTTTTTTTATTCAAAACAAGAAACTCTTAATCGCCTTGAGTCTGATCATATGGTCTCAGCTATTTTTCTTTTCCTCACTTGTTTCAGGGTCTACAACAGAATTCGAAAAGCTGGTAAACCAGCTTAAAGAAGATGTACAGTTCATTAAAGTAAGTGCGCTAGTCTCGCAGAATACGGGTCACGAACACAATTCATACTACAAAGAGTAGATCGAAATGGTCAAACGGACCTGTTTGCTTTCTTTGAATTAAAAAATTACTTGAGAGTAAAGATATTTTCAAACAAAAGGATTAACATGCAGTTACATATGTTATGCAAACATATCGTAAAGCTCAACAACCCTTTTTCACTTGCCTCACGGCTGATAATAGTTCTAATGTTATCACGTTTTAGGAGATTTATTTCTTACTTTTGTATTGCCATTTGTTTTCTTTAGTATCATGCATCACCTTGTTTTGAACTGTCCTTTACACAGCTGCTATGTATCTATTGTTGATGAAATGAACTCATTTATTGGTTATTCTGACTTTTAACTGGATTCCCTCATACAGAGCTCCTTAGAGAAAGGTGACGAAGTCAACAAATCTGTCATCCACGAAGTACTCATCAGGCACCAGTCCCTTGCAGACAGAGCCAGTGTAGATAATGTTATCATGGATTTATGTCTCGAAATTTTTAAAGGATACCAAGCTATAATGGATTGGGTAGCTAAAAAATATCCAAACGAAGTGGAGGTATGGTTATGACATAACAGATGTTACCGAAATGAAGACTGAAAAAAATTGCCCCAATGCATGCTTGAAGCTTGACGTAGTGGAAAATCATGAATATGCGTACCGCAAATTGCCATGAAGTAAAAATGTTCACATGTGATGAGTTAAATTCCTCCAGTCTACGAGCTAAGTACTAGAATGTACTATTTTGTTGAATTGTTATGATATTTATGTATTTGCAAAGAGGAAAATTCAATAAGAAATATCTCACAAAAATTTGTTTTACGCGAGTTTTTATTTTTTATAATTAACACATCATAATATACTCTTTGTCACTGACTCTAGGTCTCTAGCTATCGGAAGCTTAAGGATATGGCGCTGTTTGTTTGTATTTGTAACATTCCTGTTCCCTTACATTGCTATGTTGTTATAAGGAGATATCTTGTTAACTTTAAGCCTTGACATTGCAGGAAACTTTGAGAGTCATTTTGGAAACAGCTTCTCGCTGTCTTCTTAAAAAAACCCACCGTGTCTGGAAGCAAAATCGACATGTTAGTGATTTTCATTTATTACATTTTTTTCTCTCGCATCCCAGATACAAAAAATAAATGTGAGCGATCTTATGTTTTCCTATTGCTATCAATAGATTATGAATAAATTGACAGCAGACGACTATCCTAAATAATCGAATGTTGTTGTCGATTGCCGAAATTAATCGATTAATAAAAATTGATTATATCGATAAACAGTCATCATCATTGACTATTATTCTCGAACCCTGACAGACTAACTTTTTTATGAGGTTAACCACGGTGGGAGCTCTATCTAAGGGATCGTTTTCAATATATATAGATGCCTAATCTGATGCAAACCCTGGAAGACATTTTAGCTACTGTGGTAAACAGCAGTTCTCTACCAGAAATCAACTATACTCTTTGGACGAAAATAGCTGGTAAGTATATGATTCCAACTGAAAATACATTTTCTGTAGTGAATAAAATAACGGAAAACAATAGGCCTAGCTATCTGTGCAATGTGAGTGATTAGAAAGTTTGTTATCTTAGAAAATTTAAAATAGATGTCCGCGTCGAGAGATGAGTGCAGTCACAAGGACTCATTGAGTACTTAGTGTCTTACAATGAGGATACCTTAAAATGTCAGTTTTTTTAAACAGGTATTCTCACTCTTTGGGAGCCAAGTGAAACGTGTAAATAACAATGCTTTGTTATTGCTTGTAGTTGCTGAAGTCGTCAAAAAGGGTGTGAATTCACTTATTGAAGACATCAGAATTCCCAACTACTTAGACACCAAAGAATCCTCCTGGACAGGCGTTTCTGACTTTGTTTTCATTCCGAAGGAAACAGTCATGAGTGCTAACGGTAGGCTTACGCGTACTACTTACTTACTTCTTATAAAAATTACTCCCAAGTGATGATGTTTTGGGGCACATGACGCACATTCTTAGAAAGGCAATCAGTCTACAAGTCAAGTAGTAAGTTAATAAGGATGTGTGTAACCCACGGAAAGAATATCAGGTGAAAGGGCAATCTCATATGCTGTGCAGAGGTTAAGATCAGTCGGTGTGTCATGCGAGGAAAGTAATAAAACTTAAATCTACCGCAAAACTAAATATTATTGTAACTGCTACACCGGCTTCGCTCAAAACTCATAAACACAGGGGCTTTTATGCAAGGGGCCGAGGGGGGAGGCAACCGGGATATATATTAGCAAAATGCAAACTGTTTGACGATGCCCACGATTATTATTTTTTTTTTACGATGAACATTATACTAAGCTACAATATACTTGATCTTAAATAGAAAGCTACTCGTATATTGTCATACTTTACAAAGATGTTGAAGATGGACTGCCAACTAAGCCGACCAAGTAAGTTAGTAATCGTTTATTTCAGGGTTATTTTTGTAACCATTGTAATGTTTAGAAGATGTCATCTGCAAAATAAAACGGCAGTAAACGGAGTAACCGACAGCAGTCTAAGCCATGACCTCCTATAGGCTCTGAACACTAGGCGCCATAGAACCTCATGGTGAGCTATCTACTTGGTTAATATGTGACACAAGTCCTTGATACCGCTAAGATCAGCGATGCCAAAAGCAAATCATGTTTGTGATAATAAAAATTGCTGTACTCTCAATGTATATTTCTACGGTAACCGGAACTTTATTTCTGTTGCAGCGGGAATGAAGACGACGACTGGATTGTCTCCTCTTTTGTCATGTCTTGTTTTCTCAAGCTTGATGAAAAACCTGTCTATGACCTTTCACCTCCTGCTCTTTTGACCCTCAAAACATTGGTAAGTGCTTCTGGTAGATACGCCATTAAAAAGCAATCATCCTGGGAAATCTTCGTGGTTTGGTGACCTGTAAGCAAGCGCATACCCAATAACATTGGGGTGACAGCCATAGGGAACTGTTTCATCCTGATTTACAAAGAATAACCACCTCCCATTGTGAAACTTTTTTCATTCTTCTTTTTAGTCAACCGAGGAACGTGAGAGACAGTGCTCATATTGGAATCTCAAACAAAGGTATAACCATTATTTTCTTCTGAAAGTTTCTTCAAAGTTCCGATATCCATCTCCACCCATTCACTACCCTCCCAATTTCCACATATAATAACTCTAGTTTCCCATAGCAAGACCTAGCCAATGCACTTCTCCAGCTGAATAGCGAAAGAATGTCAGATTTGCTACTTAGAAGTATGTATCTCCGGCCTGAACATAGCCGGTAAATTACAGCTTTTCAATGTTACGCAGTTTGTCATGACTGGCGATCAATGTAACTAATTTTCACCATTTATATTTATACTGACCGTTGGAATAACCTGCTTTCCAGTGGATAAGTGTTATTTATTGGATTAGTATAACTTCACTGTTTAATCAAAGCAGATAGTTCTTTTCAGAAGACATTTTATTTTTTAGTGTCTGGTTAACTGATGGTGTCCAAGAATTAAAATCCAACTCGAGCGCTACACACACAGTGTGTCAAACCGACCATTTTACCAGTTTTGCGATACTCATGCAACATAGGAAAATAACGGTGTGTAGATACATGATATTCTATTTGTGATATATATTAATATCTTACATTTGTTTGACAAGGGGCTTAAACAAGATCGCAAGTTTCATGCCATGGGAACTAAACGGTTGATGGACTAAAGGGTTGATATTTACATCCTAAGGTTGAAATACGTTTTGAATTGTTTCATCCCTGGAATTGTCGTGATTAGTAGCTTCTGTTGGTCAGAGAGAAACAGGTTTTAAACTAGAGTTTCTTATGCCAGTGGGCTTTGATCTTCTTTTCTCTTTTCAAACAAGAAATTAAGGCTGCTTACAGTTTAAAAGTAAGTTTGCTTCCTTTGTTTACAGCTCTCTAAGGAGGACATTCTGGCTCTGAGTATCATCACCTACATTGGCTGTGGAATATCAACGGCAGCTCTGATCATCACTCTTATTATATTCTTAAGCATCGAGTAAGTGAACAACTGTCATGCCGTGACACTGAGCTTAGAGACAAAGAAGGTCGCTCCTCGTTGATAAGAGCAGAATTTTTCAATGTCATTATTCAACTCCACTCCGTTGAAGGGTATATAATTAGGTAATGGAAACGTTTTTGTATTCGTTTCAGATCACTGTCATCGGAACGACATAAGATTCATACAAATCTGGTCGTCGCATTACTTCTGGCTCATGTTCTCTTTCTGGCCGGTATAAAGGAAACATCCAGTCAGGTAATCAAGTCGAAAACTCAGCACTGAGGAATGGCTAGGCCCAAAACGTCTGCTATACGATTCAGTTTATTATGGCACTATTTAACTCACTGTTTATAACTTTTGAACTATTTAGACTGTGCCACGCAGCCACAGATCCTTTCGGATCGCCAAGATTTATTTAAGTCAAGTCGACATCCTGTTTGATGAATCATAATGTCACTTTGAAACGGGCTTAAGAAAAGAGAACTTGAAGAGGCCAGCCGGATGAACTCAGATTTAATTGAAACTTGTTTTGCTCTTTCTCGTTTGTGTCTCTGCAGGTCCTTTGCGAAGTTATTGCAGTGTTTTTACACTACTTCTTCTTGACCGCGTTTACCTGGATGCTAGTGGAGGGATTGCATTTGTACTTGAAAGTTGTGCAAGTGTTTCGAACAGAGAACATCAAAATGGCCTACTACTATGTGTTTGGATGGTGTAAGTAAATTATTCATTTCATGTCACAGTGCAAATACTTTTAACACTGAGTGAAGTTACCCGACGATAGAGAATTACGCTAAACATTTTACAGTTCAATACCAAAAGCGACATTGGAACTTTAGGATAGCAAATTTGTTCGCTGCAAAACTTTCTCGTGTACTTCTTAAAAACATGTTTATCGAGTAACCCTTGTTTTTTTGCTGCAGGTTTCTCAATCATCCCAGTTGTTATCACACTGTCCATGAAGCCAAATAGCTATGGCAACAGCGAAGTGTAAGTAATTATAAATCATATTTACAGTATGAATTAAATGCAGGTTTTCTGAGACAACCTCTTATTTACTTTGTAGTTGCTGGCTTTCTACTGAGGATGGAACCATCTGGGCATTTATTGGCCCTGTCATCGCAATTATTGCGGTATGTTGTGAAAATATGAAGGAATAAATAGATAACACACAAAACATAATATTATTTCACATCTCACGGTGTAATATTTAATGCGGTAAAATGTTAGAAATTTGCAAATCACTTTCGAATACTTTCCTTGTTTCCTTTTTGAGTTCATTATTATTTACAGAAATCTAAATTTCACTTTGGTGGAACAGAGAATTAACTTTGAAGTGTAAATTTAAGTGCTAAATGACCCCATGAATAAACCACTAGTAAAGGGAACACGAGGTAAAGAAAAAATCTTTTGACCTCGATGGGAATCTCTGTTCCACCATTTGTGTTCATAGTGCTACGCGGCACAATATTTTTATGTACCCTTACTTTCTCTATCTTCGCCGCGATTCACCATCTAAATCGTCCCCGACTTTCTCTGTCCGACCTCGTAGCTCAGTCGGCAGAGTAACGGTAGATCTAATCCGGAGGTCGTGGGTTCGATTCCCACCGAGGTCAAAATATTTTTTCTTTACCTCGTGTGGTTCCCTGATTCCCTTTACTAGGGTTAACGCTCAGTGGGTTATTCATGGGGTCATTTAGCACTTAAATTTACACTTCAGAGTTAATTCTCTGTTCCACCATTTGTGTTCATAGTGCTACGCGGCACAACATTTATATGTACCCTTACTAAATTTCACTTTGGTTTGTTTTATTTGCTGAGGCGAAAATAGATCACTTCCACAATATATGATACAGTATCGACAATGGTTCCAAACAAAAATAAAAATAAAACCTCCATAGATCAATTTCTCATGCCGAGTTTAGTAAACATGCAAAGTTTCAAAAGTATGGAGGAATGGTACATCCACCATGTCGAAACAGTAGGAGTTAGTTATCTCGCCATTCCTTGGTCACAACCATTCATTCCACTTGTGATAAGGGACTTCTTAAATCAACATTTTTATTGGAAAGTTGAAATGATGATGTTGAAATTTAGTTATTTTTTATTTTCTCCAGATCAACTGCTTTGTGCTGGCCATGGTGGTGAGAACGGTAGTGTCTTCCGCTTCCGCTGTCAAAAGCTCTGACCACGAACATGTCAAGTAAGTACTTTCATGCAACACAAGAAAGTCAACCTTGTGTAAAAATGTACCTTCTAACATAGTAAATGGTAGAACCAGTTCCCTTAGTGTCGTCGGCCTGGTAAGATAAGTCTTGAGAAGGCTATAAGGGATCTTTAGCAATGACCACAGCAACGCTGGAGGCAAGGCATAGTAGAAAATGGATTTATATGCTACCTATTAGGCGTCGCGGGTCACGTTCTCCAAAATACTCAGAACTTGGTCATTTCACGTTGTTGTTTTGTAGAGGACGGCTAAGAAATGTACAAAGATTTATAACGCACGTGCGTAGCCATTGTTCTTAACCCTTTTGCTTGGGCACGTTCTTGTTGGCATCGTCTCCGTGGTTTGCTTATGCTTCCTAATAATTTTTGATGAGTATCCTTTAATCTGAGCCGAAGAGTCAAGATACTAATAACTTCCGCTCATGTGTCAAATGCAAAACCTGGGAAAAAAGTTATAGCTGGAGCGCAAAACTGAAAAAGAACGCTCTAATATCTGAGTTCAGTTAAAGCCAAAGGTACTAAGTACACTTGAAATGTATTCGAAGTTTATATGCATTGAGAAACTTCTAGCCTTACACACATAGCAGTGAGGAGAACAGCGAAACACGCATGAGCACAAAGTCCACTAAGTACAAGAATGAGGCAAATTAATACACGCACTCATTTTCTAATATTGTTGTAACAGAAATCACCAACAGGTAAACATGACAACATCAGTATAAGTATGAAAAAGAAAAACACATAACTGTCTGTAATTCGTATACATTCAGTAAACCTAAATTAATTCTGATTTATTTTTCAGAGCTGGAATCAAAGGCCTGTTTGTGCTGATGCCCATTCTCGGCGTGGGCTGGGTTCTTGGTTTGTTTGCTTTGAACAAGGGCACCATTGTGTTCGTGTACGCTTTTGCCATCGTCAATGGATTTCAGGTTAGGGTGGACACTTTTAGAGACTCTTATGTTTTGATTGTTGAGTTAGCTGTTTTCATGTAAATATGTCTAGCCCTTTTATCCACTCTCTGTCACTCATTTCTGGCGGTCTCGTTCAGTGTTTCATATACAAGTAAAAAATAGTCTAAATAGACGATGTTGTTACACTTTACTAGTATTTACATGCAATACTTACTTTACTTTTGTTTACAAGTAATACAGTTTGAGTTAGTCCGCGCTATTATATAGACACGGGTGTTTTACTGGGAAATACAATAATTCATTCAAAACCACATCTGAGACCCAAATGGTGTATTTTCCACATACTCATTAGTAAATTTGTTAATGACGTCATTTCCCGCTTTTTTTGCTGTAAAACGAAAATTACACGGTGGCTTGAGGTTAGAATGTTTTATACTCACTGGCTGCGTTTATTCATAAACTACTGTTTCACCACTTGAAAATAAAATTTCTTATCTTCGTGCCGTTGGGTAATATCCTGTGCATATCCTTTACTCTTGTTAGGGTCTCCTGATCTTCCTGTTGCATTGCGTTTTCAACAGTGAGGTATGTCAAGTTCACTGATGAAGAGCAAAGAAAAGATATACTCAGCGTGTGAAATAGTCTAGATTCCTGACTTAGCTTAATTCGGATTGAAGGTCCCCAGTGGCAAAACAGGCTGAACTTTCACGTCCAAGGAACAGTTGTCTATAAGAAGGGTATAATTAAATTGATCAAAAGTGCCATCTATTTGTTTCTGTAGAGAAGAGTGAAAGTATTCTTACATCCGCCATCATGAGGTGAACAATGATCATTTGGGCAGGCTAATTTTGATACATCAATTTTTTAACTTGGCTCTGAGGCCAAGGAGGAAGACAAAGAAATCGAAATTCATCTCTCAATCTCCAAATTGGCAAGATAAAACTTCAGTGATATAAAGGGAAAGGCCTATTGAGCAGAAAATATAATTTTCCACTCTTATATCTTAGGTGCGCCAGGCGTTTCGCCGGCAGAGAGAGAAGCATGCCCTCTCAAAAGAGAATGACTCTCAATACAATGCTTCGTTCTCGCTCTCGGTAAGTATTCACAACAGATTATACCAACACAGTATTTCTGCATTAACTATCATCTCTTAATTGCTCCTAGAGATTTAATAGTGTTAGATAATGTTATTTCTTAATTATGCCGAATTAACACAAATTCTGACTATTCTGCCGACTAGGAGTAGAGGCTTGCGGACGGGTTGGAAGTTTGAGAAGTGTACTGAGTGGGATTTGAGTTTGTAATTAGTCGCCATTAGCAGCGTGAGACATTTAAAAGTCGGCATTCGCTGTATGTATACGTAAAGTTCCTCTTTCTTTGTCTTCGTTTTGTATGAAAATTAGTTTTCGATTTCTTACGTTTCTTTAAAGCTGAATATAATTACTAGATCGCTGTAAGTTCCTATTTGTCACCAAGTATTTGTGTTAGGATATCCTATAATCCCAAGGGTGGTACAATGCCTTGGTTAGGACGCAAGTTCCCGTATTCTGTCCAGAGGGTCTATGTCTTTAAGGGTTTTCGTGTCCGTCTTTAGTGCACTTAGTTTTTACGCCTCATGCAGTAATAGTTTGTGAATCCATGTTAACACCTCTTGAAGCTGAATGCATAGCAATGTGGCTTGGCTGGTCAACGCTCTCAATTTAATCAAGATGTGTTCGGATGTGTAGTGGAGGCAACATAGCAAGTTATCTATGATGGTACTGACAGCTTAAAAACTACCAAATGAGATTGGTTTCAAAATCTAATCGAGTATGACTCAAGCCAATACTAAACTACCAACTGTTTTCACTTGCGCTTCGTGAAGCACAGCAGTTAGACTTTCTTGGGAACCAGTCACCTCATATATAAGAAAGAGCTTGTAGCCCTAGACGGTAACACTTTATCGCTTTACAGCTCAATGTTAAATTGTCTGAACGATTGAATGATTGACTCACTTCTGACAGGCTAGCTGGCTGGTTACCTGGCCATGGTTGGTTGGTTGGTTGGCGGGCGGAATGGCCGACTTGATACTTACATGAGGTTTTGCATGAGAGTTATTAATTAATAGATATTAATATTAATAATTAATTAATAGATACCTCAGCTGGCTTATTTCTTTTTCAGCAATCAGAGGAGTCTGGGAGCAAGAAGTCTTCGAACTCTAATAGTTTTGAAAAACTCAAGGGTAACAAAGTTATTTCTTTCTTTGTAACTTAAATGTATTATTATTCATTTGAGTTGAACTGAAGAACATGGGCACCAATGAACTTGGTCATATATTGAAATGATGGTCTCCTCGTGCTTGTGCATATGCCATTCAGATGCTCCTTCTTAGTCATTCTATGGACAGGATACCGAAAGAGTAGTTATTTAAGCAATAGAGCACTTTTTCCGTGTTTATATAGCCTCATCTAAACACAAGGAGTGTTGCGGGAGAATGCGAGACAGTAATGCAAACCCGAGACGTAGTCGAGGGTTTGCATAACTTTCGAGAATTCTCCCAACCCTCCGAGTGTTTAGACGAGGCTATGTAAACACGGACAAAGTGCTCTATTGCTTTTATAAAATAATTCTCAGAAATACGCGCGAATCTAAAACGTCACAACCGTGTTTACATACTCTCATCTAAACATACCTATCGACCAATGAGAGCGCGCGTAGTGGCTCAATTGTTTTATAAGCATGCATAGTTGCATCTCAGAAGAAAGCTATGAATGGGAAAGTGACTTCATTATTGTGCCAGTAGATTTAACAGTGCTGTGTCATCGTGGTAACAGTAAATAAACATGATGAAATCTGAACGTAACCGTATTAAAATCCTAACTGGAAGCGGACCAATTGATTTGAGGAAATCTTTTTCCTTATTACAGCAACAATTTCTCACAAACGTAAGAGCACAAGTAAAGTTGTTCAAGTCCAGGTAAATCCGTTCATTATGCTTTTAACTTCTACGTAATGCAATCACGCAATCGCACATAATGTAGAGAATGTAGTGTACTTGTGAACTACTAAAAAAATTCTCTATTTTACCGTCTTTCGCTTGTTTGAGAAAAGAGCAGATCACTGCTGGCATTTATTCGTACCAGAGGAAATATCCTGATGCATTATTTTGATTGCCATCTCTTTGTAGCCTGTGAGTGACAGTCGAGACTTCGCCGAGAGTTCGCTTCAGGTAAAACGGGCTTTCCAAGATAAAAGCGCCAGCAAGCTGTCTCTGACGAACGTACAAAATGAGACGTCTTTCCTGAACTGCCCCGTGGTAAGATAGGGGGGACAGATCAACTAAGTAATATTTAAATGCTGGGGAGACAAACGACGGTCTATTACCACCCCACTGGGGGGAAGAGAAGAGGAGAGATTATGAGAAGAGAAGTCTGAGACAAATCAATCAATCAATTAATCAATACTTTATTTAATCACGTTTCGTCCAAGAGCTAAGTGAGCTCGATCAAAATACGAACGTGTTGAAGACGTTTACTTGACAAAAAGGTTTCGTTATCCCGTTGAAAGGGCAACAATAGAGAAAATTAGTAAAGGACGTTATTATTCATCATCGTCATCTTTTGAAACTGAGTTTCAAAAGATGACGGCCATTGTCTCCGTGAACTATCGAAACTGTCTTTTTGTTTCAGGAGTGTGAAGAAAGTGTGCCACCACCGATCACAAATTCGAGGAAGAAGGAGACAACAACCAAAAGAAACCGGCAGATTCGCCCCTAGTGCGCTTTAACACACTGTTAGATTACGTGAACACCTAAGAAAAAGACTTCAAATTAGTTTTAAATTCCTATTGTTAAAAATGTCCTTCTATTGAGGGAAGTAGATACTTTAGTTGGCAAGAACTAGAATTAAGAGTAGCTTGTGGAGGTATGCTTGATTGTTTGTTATTAATAGTTTTTATCGATTCGGTTTTTAGTCTAACACTATTTATGTAACAGGCTGCAATATAAACCGAGTATGTAGTTGTTAGTGAAGACCAAAGTCACGTGTTTGCACCGCAGACGTGAGATGCATTTCAAGTGTATCATGACTCAGTAGTATGATAATAAACAATTATTGGATGAGGTTGAGCATGATATCATGAATTATCAAAACCGAGGTCTGTGTTATCAGATAACACAGACACGAGATTTTGATAATTCATGATATCATGCGAAAACCGAATTCAATAATTGTTTTATTATACATTTACACATTGATGTTGGAATAATCACATTGGTTTTGCGCCTTTAAGGTAAATATCGCTCTACATCCGAGAAGAAAAATGTAAATATAGGACTTCTATATAAACAATGTAGTGTTCTTGCCAAAGGAAGCAAATAAACCACAAGCATAATAACAGAGTTAAATAAAGAGGTCTTCAAACCACAAGTTGGTTTTTTTTCGTGCTTGGCGTCAGTTTGGAATACATACAGTATCGCAATCATCCCATAATTTTGCGTACGAGAGAAACGACAATGTCTTCTCACTTTTGCCGAGCGAAATGAGTTGCTCACTTATACGCTTCAAATTTCAGAGCTTTGCTTATCTCTTACTTATTGCCATTTGCACAGTTCAGAAAATTTTCCCAGCATACTTGTTCATCTCGGCGAGCTACCTAATGTAAAAGGGAAATTTATACAGACAATGATAGGCAGGTAACTGTTTTTCAGCATTCAAAGAAGTCGGTTTAGTAGTCACTGCGCGAGGTAACTCACGCGAGATGGCGAAACCGCTTTTTCGAAAAGTTCTTGATAAATTTCCTTTTTCCTTGCTTGTTTTTGGTTTCTGAAAGGAATTTATGGTCGGGCTTAAAAGTCGAAATATTTAAGTAACTCACCGGCAAACAAAACATCATTGCGTACCAGTATCCTGGCAATTCTTCGCACGGTAATGGGAACTTATAATGGTAACTGACTGGAGTGCAGTTTGGTCTTGTATCATACGCCTAATTTCAAAATTGAACGAGCGCGCAGCACACTTAGGGTGCGTTCCTTTAGTGTGATCAGGATCTGGATCAGTGATCCAAGATCACTCGTATCATGGTACATCAAAGAAGCCGATGAATCCGTGACCAGAGTGGATTCATCGGTTCCTTTGATGCACCATGATCCGTGTGATCTTGGATCACTGATCCGGATCCGGATCACACCAAAGGAACGCACCCTTAGTTTATATGAATCGTTTCGAGATGCATACAAAAGACACATATTATGACCCAGACCCTCTCGGCCAGGAAGTGTTTATCTACTCGTGAATTGTGTAAGCAAGTTATGTGTTGTAGTGTGGAATCAGATTGTGCAAAGAAATAAAATATATTTAAATGAGGAATTTCGAACCACCAGTAAAGCTGTCATTTGCTTAGAAATATTTCCTAGAAGGAGTTAAAACAGAACTCGTGGAGGTGAAACTATCCAAAGCAAACAAACCTGCCAAAAAGTAAACCGGCTTCAAGCAACTAGACACTCTGAGAGCTTTTACTCCGGCTTCGTACCGCAGTATCAAATCGTACTTTACGAGTAAGCTTATTGAACACAATAAAAACAAACAATCAGGATATTTTACCACAAGTCGTACGCTTAGATATTTACTATTCATGTTGCTTCGTTGAGTGTTCTCTTTATCCAATCGCATGTTGTTCGCCTCATCTTCGAAGTGCTGTTTACATTAGAGGTACACGTCTCAGCATCATAGCGTTTATTAAGTCAGTGTTTTCGTGGTTCCAACTCAACTGATATGGCTCATTTGTTATCTCGTGAGAACGAGACGAGCACGCACTTTGCTTCCTTGGTAGGCTTTCAAGCAGCATAATTCGTGGACCGACCCGTTCCGAAAACGGTCGACATCTTTGTATGTGAGATGAACTTATAAGGCGTGATTCTTGCCAAAACTTTCTTCACAAAACTGCACATGTTGCACATTCTGTGTAATACGTTGTTCACGAAGAGCGAGCACACAAGGAAGTTAGCGAGAGCACGCATGCTTTCATGCTAACACATTTTGCGTTAGCACGTGGAGTCTACTGAGACTCCAGAGTAATATATCTAGTAATATATTCATCAAGTGTGACACTACTCGACGGTGCTTTAGATCACATTTTCGGTTTGTTTCATCGTAACGATATGCCCTCGAGCCCAGAAACTCCAATAAGCCAGAGGTCTTCGGAGTCGGTGGACGTTTCCGAGCGGTTCAAATCCTACCTGTATCAGAAGGTCAAAACCCTTTATACCGTCAGGTTTAGTCTCCCAAGCAACCAACGGGACTCAGAAGTTACAAAGAGCGGCTGAAGCGGGAAAGTTGAAATTTGAAGACAACAAAGACCATTTCCTTTTTAAATCTGAATTACAAGGGACTCTGAACGAAACTGCTAATTTATCGGCTGCGCGGGACGTCGGGAAAGCCGGCGAGAAGGTGGAAGAATTGAGAAATAGTTTACGCCATCGTCAAAAGATTATCAAGCTTGCTGATAAGAGCGACGCCGGTTGGCTGGCAGTCAAAGAATACCAAACAGAGGTGCTCGCGAGCGACTCAGAGAACGAGAAAAGGATAAAAAAAAGCGCAAGAAAGAGCTCTAAAGAAGAAAGAATATGCCTTCAAAAGAGCTGAGAAAAGCAAGAATCCTTCTAGTGCTTCTAGCGCTCGCTCTCGTGATGATAGTATGCTTTTTCGAGGTATGCCCACTGTCCTTTCTTTGTGTTTCAGTGTGGCAGGCAAGTGCTCTCACTCTGCCGGCCTTACAGTTTGTGTCTTCTTGTTATGCGTCGGCGTTCTAGAGGAGGAAAATATTTTTCGGCCTTCGTACGAACGTAGCCAAGGAGAAGGAAACTTATCTTATCTTCATGAAACTAAAAGATCATATGCTGTTGTCTGCCTTCTGTGCGTTAAAGTGATCTTATTCAATCCCGTTGACACTGCGCTAACTCACAATTTGGTACAGGCCAGCAAACGAGTTTTCAGTAGACCAGTCAACAAAAAAGGAGCCCATTACCCCCCCGACATGATATATCGCATTTGCCCATGAAGGCAGTAATCTTAGTGACCTACGTACAGCATTACTGTTTGACTTAGGATTTAATGGTCTCTTTAGGATCAACGAGCTATTAGATTTCCATGCTTCGGATATTTGAATTCTCGACGATCACCAAGAAATTAACATTAAAAGTAGGAAAACTGATCAGTTTAGGCAAGGTAATAAAGTGTTTATTGCTAAGAGTGGTGGTGTTACATGTCCTCACTCATTATTGTCCCGATATTTATCTGCAGCTGGTATTAGTCTCAATTCATAAGCTTACATTTTCAGAACACTCCAACCTCGTAGAAAGGACAGTTCGTATACTAGGCTCAGCTATACTAAGTGTAGAGAATTACTTAAGGAATCGCTTTTAGCTATAGGAATTGATTCGGTTAGCTATAGCACTCATAGGTTTCGATCAGGCGGCGCAACTTATATAGCTAACAATCCAGCGAAGTCAGGTTCTTCTGAAAGACTGCTCATGCTCCACGGGCGCTGGAAATCAGAGTCAGCTAAGAATATGTACATCAAAGATTCCTTACACAGTAGGTTACAATTGACCAGGGCCGGGTTGTTCGAAAGCCGGTTAACGCTAACCTAGGATTAAATATTAACCGAAGTATCATTTTTTCTTGTATAAAGGTGTTTTTCACTTCCTATCTTTTGTGTAGTTTGACATTGCCTAAGCTCAAAACTGAAGGACAAACAATATAAACAGAAAACCTCACCGAAAAGATCCAAAACTGAAATCAAAATTTCTCGCTAATCTGGCCCTGGTTGTTCCCTACTTTTGACGTAGAAGAGATGTAACTTATTTCTGCTTTTTCCTACTTTAGGCAGTTATCTGAGCTTTATTTTGTAACCTACTAGAATAAGTTGGCTTGTATAGCGTGAAATGGCATTAAAGCATCGTTGGGCAAGTACTCTCACTTCGCCTGCCTTACAGTTTGTGTCTTCTTGTTATGCGTCAGCGTTCTGAAGAAGGAAAATATTTTTCCTTCGTACGAACGTAGTGAGGGAGAAGGAAAAATTGATTTCTTAATACCACAGCTTCAGGTATTAATATATATTATACTAAAGTTGACGACCAAGTTTATTTAATAACGAGGTGGCTTGTTTTTAGTGTGCACGATTTTGCACACTTAAGTTTCCTGAACAAGCATTTCAGCCAGTTCACTCACACGAGTTTCTTGCGTGCATTGTTTTTACAGAATACAGAGTAACTTCAGGCGTCGTGACGTCAAAATTTCCTTGTACTATTACATCACAACGCTCCTAAATTATAATCTTCACTTTATTGCAATTTCCTTTGAAGTGGTTTTCCGCTTTCCCGAAGCAGAGTTTTAAAAGTCATTTTTCTTTCTTGATTTCCACAGGGTAAATTACATTATACCACATGAACAAAAATGTCTTTCTGACACCGAACGTTATTAAATGATAAAAGCGGAGCATTTGATAATGTTATTGAGAGGAACAGTGTCGTATGGGCAAAAACTAGATATGTATCAAGAGACACTTGAGTGGCAGTTTCCCGCCACTCTAATCCTCGGAGATTTCTCTAAAGAATTTTCAAATCCAACGTTCAGTGAGAAAAGGCCAATTCTCAATCATCATGTGTTACTGTGCCAAAACGTAGTTGCTTCCAAAAGTAAAAGTACATGTCAGTGGGCTTCTGTTTTCTCTGGGATCTTAACAGAGTCCGCCTTCTTCAAACTCATCTTCCTGGACCTCGTGATTCTGTTGTTCGGTTTGATCTGCGACAGTCGATACCGGATTGAGATTCGGCGGTGTGTCAGTCTTACCAGAGTCATTGACGTTTTGAACAGGCTTTCTTTCCGTTAATCCTCTGCCTCCCAAATCCCCAGGGACACGCAGACTGCGAGATAACTTGGCAATCTAAAATGAAAATCACTTCAAATGTAAAGCCTGACAACGTACCTCAAACATGCGTTCTGTGTCCTGCTTTTTTAACACATTGAAGAATTCAAAGAAAAATGTTTAAGAGTGCGGGTTAACTGCGCCAAACGGTAACGATGAAGTCAATAAGAAATAAACATTTATGAAGATTCCGTATTTCAGATACATGGGGAAGGGAGAAGAAAACGTTCTCATTTAGGAGAGGGTCGGGCGTATGACGCGTCTGTTAGCTGAGGTTTGATTGTATTGCAAAGTGCCGAATAACTAACCTCATTGTCTAAGTACGTGAAGAGTGCTTGAGATGTACAGGTTTTCATTCCTTCGGCATCGCCCTGATCAAAACAGTCCAGAACTTTTTCTGCCGCCATTGCTTCATCTGAACTACCAAACCCAGGAATTCTGATATAAGAGAAACACTGACATCACTTTGATATCATACAAATTCTAGTTCGCGGTTCATGGTTTGGAAAATCAAATGCAAGTTCTACAAAGACAAGATACAGGAACTTGTATACCTCAAAACGCTCATTTCGCTTTAGTGGATCAGATAACCAAGGAAACAAAGACCTTGATATACAATCCTAACATTCTCAAAGGCTTTTTGAGCCAATATCCTATAGATCGTTTTCACATGACGTCACCGCTTTCTAAAATCCAAAACTAAAGAGCCATCATAGTTTTCATCCTCATGAGGCATAAGAGACGATACATTGATACCTGTTTACAATTTTACAGCTCCATAGCGTGCTTTGTTTGGAAACCAGAGTATTTTGAATTTCAGAGTTATGGCGGTGCGTGACATAAAGCTACGAACGCCTTTGTCGAAAAATATTTACCTATCTCATGATTTGTTGCCTTTTTAGAAGTTAGAGCATTGGGAAAAGTCCTTATGAAAATGCTTATTTGTTAACTAAAGATAGTCAGTCGCCTAGATAGCCAATGTAAGTTCCAGATGTTTACACTATTTTCCGGCCGCCATGTTGGTGCACATCTGATGTGCACCAACATGGCGTATCCATACTGGGCTCTGTAAATTTCTGCGAAACATTTCGACGAATATCTGCGGTTTGGGAAAACGCGCAGATCTAAAACTTGGAGAAGTGTCTTCTTTATTTAGTTCCAATAAGATCACAATTTCTTGACTTTATCCACTGAATGGTTTTCGATTTATTTTTTCATTGTGTGACAGTGAAAACGATCTATTAGAGATAACAAAAAACATACTTGTCCCTGATGTACAAACTATAACCTTGCCTGTTGTTTTCAGCGTTCGCATAATTTCGATGTTCATTTACTACAATGCTAACTTGAATCTTGCAGGGTTCTTCCGAGCATTCCTCTTCTGTCGTGCACTCAGTTGAGTTAAAAAGTTAAATAATTAAAAAAATAAAAACAGAACGTACTCAAAAGATTGCTTGTAGCAGTTATCAGCGGCTACGTAGTCACTTTCATGAAGATGAACAACTACCATGCTGAGGACAACCTGGAAACAAGTAATACTAACTACTTATTAACCGAGAGCGAGGTCTTTACGGGAAAATCTCGGACCGAGACCTTGCCGTACTGACCGAGTGATACCGAGGTTTGAGATTTTCCCGTAAAGACCGAACGTTCGAGGTTAATAAGTCGTTTATTCTACGGCTTTTGCTTGGCTTTTGCAGGCCAATAATCTGCCCTTGGGCATTATGGGAGAATAATGTCTTAGTATTAGCCAATCAGAGTGCGCGTTAAATCGGCTAGAAACACAAGTCACATAATATAGCTAAGTAACCATGCGGAGTGTTTTAAGTTGACTGAGTACTGGAAAACTAAGGAATTCTAAAGTAACTGTGTTGATCACAACCCTGATACAGTGTCTATTCACGTTTAATTTTAAGGGAATACTACCATAAGTTTTGTTCATCAATTAAAAGAAAAAAACACTGAGCTTTTCACAGTTAACTGAACGTGAGCATTTGAAACAAACATGTTGTTAATTTAGGCGGGGAGGGGTTAGGCCGTAGCTACTTTAAGGTAGACTGAGCTAAAATTTAGACAATGAATGAATCAAACCATTGGAACCCGCACTTTGCCTTAAAATTAATCTGCTGATCAGAGGACTATGCAAGTTCGCCGGGTTTTTAACCAATATTTCTTTTGCCCCATGAACCCACAAAAACAGTACAGCTGCAAGAATGGAAGAACGACAGAGTTCACTGTAGAAAGTTGATGAACAGTTATGGAAGACTAATAGACCCTTTGCATAAATGGCGCCTAACTTTGAATAACACTATTTATACATCCTAAGCCTCACATTCATGTGAAAAATCCTTTGTCTGGAAACATAAGTACGAGGCTAAGGATGTATAAAGTATTGTTATTCAATTGTAGGCGTCATTTATGCAAAGGGTCTATGAGGAAGGTTTAGTACTACCAGACCTGGAATGAGTGGCCAGGAGAAGTAGCATGAACTTAATAAGGTATACCTTCGACATCATTTGGAAGTTCTCAACCTGTTCATAAAGTTTCATTTGTTGTCGCATAACATTCAGAGCTTCCTGAAATCTACAGAACAAGAAAATCTAGTTGAAAGGTACATGCAGAATGATCACAAATTATGGGTATGAAAAGACCTACAAGATAACAGTGAAAGAATCGCCCCAAACTAGGCAAATATGTCAGATACTAATACATGTACATATTCTGGTCAATTAGCTTTTCACTCTTGCCTTAACTAAATATACTTCCAAAGGTATGTGTAAGAGCTTGTTCAGAACGTTACTGGAGAAACATGATCCTGGATGACTGCAGTCTATGCCAAGAAATGGATATGTAATCAGCTGCAGTCTCCTTGAAATTATGATCAACAGATTGTAAGGCAAACAAATAAGATCACCAGAAATCTTCTTTGACCTGTTTCATGTCCTATCAAATTCTCATAAGAATGATTGAGGTTTTTAGTTACCTTTTCAACTTTAAAAGGAGGTTAGCTGCTTTTGACAAAGGTTCAATGGCCTCCCGGATCTTGTCCTCTGACTGTAATTTCATTAAATAAACTTCCATTATGTCAGTGACATACATGTATGATATGATCAAGTAAAATTACATACATAGCTCAACTGAGATTGTTCTTTGCTTTTTCAATACTCAATACAAATCTTCATGAATGTGATATACCTGTCTTCAAGTTATTCGGAAATGCTAAATAAGTGATAATCAGGTTAGCTGTCAAGGATAAACGTTGTAATCAAATGTTTTGCTAGTCCCACACTTGTGACACAATGAACTTAAGAGTCTGTCCACGAGAGGACCAGGCAGACGTGACACATGCCATCTCACTGATTTCTCTCAAACCTTCACAGATGATTAAGGTCATTAACTTATTCAAGACCCCAAAGTAGTTTGGTCTCCTGGTCAATCCCTGGGGTGTTATGGCTTTCACATCAAATCCCAGGGATATTAAACCCCGAAATTAACTCTAAAATTCCACTTTCAACAAAGATTCCTCAAATTAACTGAATGCAGTAAATTTTACTCGAATTTCATCCAGCAATTCTTTAAACCTTAGGCAATGAAATGTCCAAAGTTGGAGTGATTTGAAATTATTCTTGCCAATGTGGAGCATTTGAAAATTAACCATGTCACGCAACAATTTTAAGAAACTGCAAATTAGGCTTTTTGAATTGCGAATATCTCCAATGGGCAACATTGCATGTCGACAAACATGTAATCACAGTAAAACCCTATCATAGAGCTATGTTTCTGGCGAAAAAAAATTTTGGCCTCTGTGATACATTCATGATCACATTCCTCTGAAGTACGTGACAGTCCAAGTTAATTAGAGCACTCTGTGACCATAAGCTGCTGTTTAAGGAGCTGATTCAAATCGTGTAATGGTATCAGCGTCCCCAATTTTCTTTTTTTTTTAGCTCTAAAAACCTAAAGAGTTGTTTATCTGCATAGGTAAGGAGTATAATCATTTATATAAATTCTATGATATTGATATGATTAACTGACAGTTGTTAGTTAAATAAGTTAAGTTATTTATTTTTAGTCAAGTTAAATATTTTGTTACTTTCCACACTTATTAAATGCATTTTCAAACTTTGAATGCACTCAAAGTAATTTCCTCACAGAGGAAACAGCAACCTTGCACTGAAATGTAGGGGTGTTTCCCGCGATGTCTAGGGAAAACCTAGGGAAAGTCCTGTGTGAACAGCTTGTGGGTAAAAAAACTCACAACATTCAGAGACTCGAAAATTGACTGAAATTAGTTCTTCGACTTTTTCTGAAGGCAAATGTTCGGGGTCAATTGAATAAAAAAAAATTAAAATTATACGAAATTTGAATTTGAATTTGTCATGACTACAAAGCGTGACTAATTTGTTTATTCTCGGTTTTCAAAAAAAAAAAAACATGTCTGTAGCACGGAAACTGATTAAACTATATTCAACCACAGATGTAAAAAAAATATGAAGAGCTATGAAACTGATTTTTGATCATACGGACTACAACTACATTTGAAAGTGATTGCATTCATATAAACTAAACGTGACAATTGGGCCGTGTATTCAGTTTGCATAATATTACGACTAAAATTCGAGTGCATTCAAAGTTTGAAAATGCATTTAATAAGTGTGGAAAGTAACAAGATGTGGCAAAATATATCAAAAATATACCAGACACACTTTGCATTCAACTGTCAACTTCCGACATAAAACGCATCGGTTTTCTTAGAATTTGACTAACAACTGTCAGTTAATCATGTCAATATCATAGAATTTATATAATTGATTTAATTCCTTAGCTATGCAGATAAACATCTCTTTAGGTTTTTAGAGCTGAAAAACGAGCAAATTGGGGACACTGATACCATTACACGATTTGAATCGGCTCCTTAAACAGCAGCTTATGGTCACAGAGTGCTCTAATTAACTTGGACTGTCGCGTACTTCAGAGGAATGTGATCACAAATGTATCACAGAGGCCAAAATTTTTTTCGCCAGAAACATAGCTATGTGATAGGGTTTTACTGTGATTACATGTTTGTCGACATGCAATGTTGCCCATTGGAGATCTTTGCAATTTAAAAAGCCTAATTTGCAGTTTCTTAAATTGTTGCATGACATGGTTAATTTTCAAATGCTCCACACTGGCGAGAATTATTTCAAATCACTCCAACTTTGGACATTTCATTGCCTAAGATTTAAAGAATTGCTGGACGAAATTGAAGTAAAATTCACTGCATTCAGTTAATTTGAGGAATCTTTGTTGAAAGTGGAATTTTAGAACTAATTTCGGGGTTTTATCCCAGGGATTTGATGTGAAAGCCCTAATACCCCAGGGATTGACCGGGAGACCAAACTACTTTGGGGTCTTGAATAAGTTAATGACCTTAATCATCTGAGAAGGTTTGAGAGAAATCGGTGAGATGGCATGTGTCACGTCTGCCTGGTCCTCTCGTGGACAGACTCTTAACACCTTTCACAGTTCACTGCTACATGTAAGCTTACAATCTTCCATTTGTCTTCACATTGTATCATACAGTATTTCCTCGACATCACTGTTCATAGCAATATGGAGGACACATAAGCCTAAAAATTGGTCTTCCCATGTTTACTGCGGGCGGAACTCTGTAGCTTAGTGGGTAGAGCACTCGCTCAGTGTTTGGGAGGTTATGGGTTTGAATCCCTTCGGAGATTAAGATATGCTTTTCGTTGTTCCACCCATGTTCATGACATGATGAATATCACATTTGATCTTTGCTCAGTACAACTTATCTTGTGTGCAAGTTTGTTTGTAGCAAAAGGCTGTGACTACGTACAACATTCATTTCACTGGCTGTGATGTATAGCTCAGCAGCTCTTGCTGGATCAGTGGAATCACACATCCTTAAAACAACAACAAATGATACAAGAAATTACCATGAGCGTACATCTACAATAATTTAAGTTGCATAGCATCTGGAAGCAGTGAACAGTTGTCAATGACTGGTACTTCCATCTCCCACCTTCACAAAATTGACTTCTTACCAAGTTGATTTAATTATTTTAAAATAAAAAACAGGTCTACTGATTCAGATACAATTATGCCCCTCCCTCATGTACCCCACCATAATCACCATCTTATAGAAATTATATTTATAAATATGTTTATTGTGCATGTATATGGGTAATATTATTTTATTACCTTTCTTTTTCCTTTTTTGTCAATTCTTTGCTGGGAGCCCAGTTTGTCTTATTCTGTTAAGGTTTAAAGCTATTCTGAGTAATCGTACTTTACTGTGTTCAACTTGGTATTGATCTCTTCTAATGTATACCCAACCGTAGAAATGGTAACAAAGTGTTTGTTGTTGTATGTAAGCCTTGAGGGCTGCAACATGGCCTGTGACATTACATGATTGTGTAACTTAATCCTGTGTCAAGCTTTTTAAGAAATTTAAATACAATGGAGAGACACATGTTCCCCACAGGGGTAAACTGTGTTTGAATTCAACCAAGTGGAAACTAACAAGGAGGGTCTTTGGAAATTCTAAGGGGGAGGGGGGTCTTTAAGCCAAAATATTTTAAAGGATTTACTTTCCAGAGGAACCGGGTCTGGGAGGGAGGGGGGAGGTACACAGAGCAGAAAAAACCCTCAGTGGGAGGGGTATGGAACAATGCATTAAAAAAATCACTTACTTGGCTCCTCTAACCAGAGCAAGGGCTCCTGTGTCTGGATTGCCACTCTGTCTGTACATATCACTACACCAAAAGAGTGGATGTGCCGATCATTTTAATGTGCTATTGTAGGCAAATCTACATGTAAAGTTACACTAGTCATGACTGAACCACCACAAGCTGGACAGGTATTATTGGTATTTTACTACCACATAATCAACGTTATAATCCATCAAGTGCTTTCGCTTCCGTGGGATTGGCCTAAATAAGTAACATGACGGAATATTCCCCAGCAAAAAAGAAAATTCCCTCATTTTCAAAATCGTGCGTGTTGCAAAAAGTATTTGAAGGATAATAAACGCAATAGCCTCCATTTGGGGCAAAAATATGCTCAGATTTTTGTCCTTGGACATCATCTGTTCCTCAAAGATCACAGTTTTCCTCGAGCTGTGCCCTCGGAAAACTGTTCGCTTCTGGGAATAGTAATGTCCAAGGACAAATATTTGAGCATATTTTCGCACCAAATGGAGGCTATTGTTTATATACATGTATTATTGCTATTTTAAAGTAAGATTATTTTTATCAACTAAGAGTTTTAAACTTCAAATTGGCTAAAGTGCAATATTTTGGCAATATCCCAGCCACACAACTGCAATCTGTTTTAATTCTTCCCGAGTCTGCCCCAAAATGTCCCTATTAGGCTTTCCTTCCAGTGTTTCTTTTGAATGCAGCAGTTTTCAGCTGTCATTAGGTGCTTAAAAGTGCTTACAACCAGGTGATGTATCCAAAAATTGAGTAATTGTAGCCAGGAGATGACATAGTCAATAAACGTGTTGTTCTTTGTCACTGACTTGTATAATATTGTCAAGACGTTTCGGCTAACTCTTAAGCCTTCATCAGTTGAAAACTGCTTGATGTTACGCGCGATTTAAAAACCTTTTAAAATTGGAACGTTACGCGCGCTGTATGCGCGTGACTCGAGGAGATTTTAAGTGCGTGCCAAGCACTTGTAGACTGCTGGGATGACCATGTGATCATTCCCTGCATTCGGGTCTTTTACAGACATCCAAGCTTCTAGAAAAAGCTGCTGATGGTAATGTGCCTCATGTCCAACGACTTCAACGTTTTCAAAATCCATGTGATGATGACATTCGTGATGTATCCCTTTCCATGAATCTGTATGGCACTGCATGCTGTAGACACAAAGTTCTCTGTTTGCTAGTGACATCAATTTGTAGTACAAGTGTACACTTTTGATACTGAAGTAATTAATAAATATATAATAACAAGCATTAAGGAATTAAAATCCCTTACACTGCTCTTTCCACCAAAGAAACTGCCTCTGTGAC
>OZ026606.1:4733922-4846422 GCA_964020085.1 Micromussa lordhowensis | reverse complement strand
AAGCAAATTATTTTTCATGTTTTTTTTTTGTATTTTTGAGTTGGGAGGTATTGCAAAACATTTAATGACTGACTCCATGGTGAGTGAGTTTTGTTGCCCCTAGACCTCAATTTTCCCCTCGACATTCCTCGGAAACATTCAGGTTCACCAGGAAACAAAACTCACTGTTTCCCTTGGGGCCAGTCATTACATGCTTAATAACACATGTGCACAACCATTTTTCTGCCAATTAAATCTTTTGCTTAGCTGCATTTCTACTGCTGTTCTCGTTGTGGTTTACTTAAACTCCCTATTTTGAATTTTATGGTTGGATCACATTAGGCAATAAAATGCCACTATCCCAGATAATACACGGCAGAAATGCGTAATGGAAAAGAAAAACTTCATCCTTAAAAAACCCACTTTAAATTTCCACTTTGTTTCAAGTATTGTTTTCATAGGTAAATCTTTGCACGCATAACTTTCTAATTACCCTCAAACACAGAACAAAGCTTTTGAAGTCTTTCTTTGTCTCGTGATCACTTCTATATTTTTAAGGCAAATTTCCCCTATCCCTCCCATCACATCACATTCCTACCTCCTGGGATGCAAGAAATAGCCCCATTTCGATATATTAAAATTCAGCCTAAAACAATAGACCTCAGCACGAGGCTCGTGGGAATAAACCCCACAAACTCTGTAGTTATTCCCACGAGCCTCGTGCTGAGGTCTATTGTTTTAGGCTGAATTTTAATATATCGAAATTGGGCTATTGTCAAATGTCCTGGGTGTGCCCAGGGGGAGGGATGTTTACGTCTCTTTTTGACAGATATGCTGAGCTCACTTTAAGATAATTTCCAGTCTGTACTGCGCTGTACTGAGAGTTTGTTTTGTTTCATGTAAGACATCACAAAATTTCGCAGCCCCTTACATGAAGTAAATTGGAAGAGAAATTGAAATTTGGAAGTGAAACAACTCCGCAGCTGTAAAAATCAATGAAGCTATTGGAAGAGAATTTGAAAGGCCTCAAAGATAAGGAATGTGATTCGTAACGAATATCATCGATTCCCATCCATCGAGTGAGACATTTGGGTTCTGAGACTGCGCATGTACGGACCGGAAATCATCTTTTTGCATACTAAACATTTTAAAAAGCGTATACAAAGAAAGAACGTCCTCACGCTGATATATCCGTTATATCAGAGCTGAGATTTAAAAGAAAAAAACACAAGCTTTAATTTAGGACTAAAAAGTTCACTTAGCGCATTCTATTTGAAGCTGTGAAGCTCACACAGGATACTTCGATAATATAAGAATGATAATTTAAAGTGCTAGTATTTTAAGAATTAAAAGACCAGAAAATAAAGAAATACTTACAATTTTTCGGCCTCTTTCAAGAGCTGTAGTCCTTCTTGCAACTTTTTTTCCTGCAAGGCCGCCATTTTAAATTATACTGGAAAACCGCAGGACAATTAGTTGTAACGCGGTCTCAGAATTTACAAACGCGCGCGTGTCCTGTATGCACGCGCAACCGTCAATCAAATGTTCGGCAGCTCCTCCCAGCTTCAGACTACTGCCGAGCGCGCGGCAATCAAATCAAATCGTTGAGCACAGTTCAGACAACATAATCGGAAGCTGGGAGGAGCCGCCGAACATTTGACTGATGGTAGCGAAAAACGCATTTGTCGGTTGAGCTTTGAATTTTAGAGTCCGCGTGTTATATTGAAAAGCGCAGTAATAATAACCATGCAAATAAACAGTACTTACTTACATGTAGAACTTAATGATTTTGGTAGGATAGTCTTCTAACAAAGTAGAGACACAACATCCAGTTGGTATTCCACGTCGTGTACGGGACGCGGGTCTCCCATATAAAAAAGGACGGGTTAGGGATTTAAAAGCGTTTTCTTTCCAAAAGGCGGGAGCTTTCACGATACCTTTTATGGTTTTGAGCCAGAAAAGGAATATGGCAGGAGATACCAACTGGCAATCAACTGATTGTTTCGCTTACAGGTAGCCTGCGAGTAGGCTTTCGCAGTAAAGAAGGTAAGAAAGGAAAAATGGAAATTCCTGCTAAGCGGGCAGGCTCTTCTTCCCTTTTTCCTTTCTTACTTTCTTTACCACGAACAGGTTAGTTAATGCGCTGTTTCAGAATTGTTACCTCTTAGGGTGAAAAATAACACGCCAACAAAACAAGATCTTGGTACACCTCGTAGGGATTCTTTTCAAAATTTCCGACGAGCACCCATGTCCTTTCTAAATGGAATCCCTCCCCCGGGATTAAAACTCCCGCCTTATATCACCAATAACGATATTTGTTTTTTGAGTTAAAGAAGGGGTGCACGTGAAGGCTGTTTTGAGGTCGCTTAACACGGCCTTTCTGCCAATATCTCGGTCACGTTTCAAGCGACACTAAATCTCTCTGCTTATCTCATTAACCACTGTTTGGCGGTTTTGTGTAAATTTTTGAGTGATTTTTGGGCATTTTGGGAAAGAGATATTTTTTCGCAAAGGATAGGTTAAATTGAGGAAAATATGAAATGTTGAAGATTTGATGGATTTGGAAAATTGAAATTTGAAGTGAAGAATTAGCAGACAGATACCAAACAGTCCCCTACCAACCTGGGGCTCTCTATTGCGGGGGTCAACTGTCTGGTAGTGTTTCCAACCCATCTTAAGGTGGGGGTTTACCTGAATTAAAGTGAAATTTGAGGAAGTTTAAAGAGAGATTGAAAGGGGGAGAAAAGGTTATGGAACACCACCAGACAGTTGCCCGACCCCACAATGGCACTCGGGTTGTTAGGTAACTGTTTGGTGTGTATCTATCAATTTTTAACTTCAAACTCTAATTTTAAAACAACACCAAATCTTCAAAATTTCCTATTTCCATAAATTTTACTAATCCTTTGAGAAAAACTATCTGTCTCCAAATAAACCTAAAAATCACCAAAAAATTTACAAAACGGCGCAAAACATAGATGTGTGTAATGAGTGAACAGATTCTTGATTGCTTGAAACGTAAACGAGATATTTGCATTAAGAACATAATACCAAGCCAAAATACGGCTTTCAGGTGGACCCCCGCCTTAAGTTGGTATGATACCCTAAAATACGGCGATGCTCATGAAAAATTCAATTTTTTGAAAATAGAAGATTTAAGACCCTTGAACACTTGTCAAAAACACTTTCAAACCATCTTGCCGAATTTTCCTCTAGATGAGTGTGAAATTTAAGGAAAGTACACAGAGGTATATTTTTTTACGTAGCAACGGCCATAGCAACGGTTGTTTACTATAAGACCGTGACCAAAAATACAGATTAGTTTTAACATATATGAACGAAACTATGTAGAAAAAGCTTCAAAGACATGTGCAACTCGATTGATATAACTACTTGTGAAAAGCTTTGCCTCGAATTGCCATCACAGGCTCATTCATTTCCCTTATGAAAACGAATATTTCCTACAACTGCAGTACCTTTTTACAAAATAGAACAACCATTACACCCTCTCCCCCGAGATCCAATCTGAACCCCCCTCCTCTATTTGTGGCTTGTTAAATGATTAATTCTTCGTGTAAGAAACTTAAAGTGCATTTTTCTCAAATGTCTACTTTTGCACCGACTGACTTCACGCCAACATTTCTGAAACTTGGGCTAATTAATCAAAGACCAATAGTGTCGTGATGCAATAAACCAAAAAAATCGTAACATTTTAACGCCTGTCACGTGACATGAGATGATTTGTCCACTGAGTGTGGTTTAAAATAAGGTTATTTCCAATAAAGCCTGTTAAACAAGAATTAACTGTCAAAACGTAGGTTCATTGCACAGAACCAAACATAAACTTGCACGATATGCCTGTTTGACAGTCAAATTTTGTTTTGTAAAAGAGCAGGAAGTGTTGGCGTCAATAGCACCATTTTGAGTGAAACCTTCAAAATTGATTTTCTCTTTCTGAGTGCAATCGCACACAATTGATCTTTTTTCACCATATTTTGGTTTTAACAATTTCACTTCAAATTTCACGCCTATTCATGTTTGCCCCCGCCTTAACGCGTTTACAAGAGGTGGCTGCAGGTGTATGTGAATGTCAGTGACAAATAAAAACAACGCGCTCAGCTTTTCCGACACGTTATCATCTAAGTTAATTAAACGGAGGACTCAGATTTTTCCAATGAAGTCTACGGAAGAGGTCTGTGGCACTAGAGTCATAGGGCGCGGACAACAATATACGAGCCGCACGGTTCTGCAGCTTCTGAAGTTTTTCGGCGAGACTTGTACTGCAGCAATCCCATACTAAGCTGCAGTGGTCAAACTGGGGCTTTACCAAACCATTGGAGATGTTCAAGAGAGGGTGAGAATGGTACACTGAGTGTAAACTGAGTCTCGAGTTCTTTGCAAGGGTAAGCCAGTATTGCGCTCGCAGGAAAGAAATCACCAGCGGTTCCGAACGGAAAGTGCTAAGGCAGCAAGCTTCACTTAATTACAAATAAGTGAACGCCATTAAGATTGCGTTCATCTGAAAAATTGTGAATTGGATATAAGCTTTCTCCAACAGTACATTTGTGCTATCCAAATGCGTGTTGTTGTCCATCTGTCGGAACGCCTAAGTCACCTGAAACGTATATATAAATAACACCAAAACAATTATTCGAGAAGAGACTGCTTATTTAATAAGCGATCTATTCGGTTGAACTAGCGATATTTCCATACCGTAGACGAGAAAGTCCATTTTAAATTTGTCCACAGTGTTCCGTAGCGCGTAGCCTGTCTACAGCCGCCCCCTCCCCTAAAAAAACAATCGGGGAGACTTTCTTTATCAACTTTCTTTATCAACTTTATTGGTCTCATAAGCAAAATGTAAATATCTACAAATAGTAAATCAATAAGAATTAATACAGGACCAAGGGGATTGCGCGAACGGGAAAAATCATCCCATGCGTGGCGCAACCCTAAAATCTAATTAAAAACAAAACTGAAGAAATCTAAAATTTAAGAACGGTGGCAAGGGCAGTTACGTGAGAGGAACCATGTGCAGGGCATGTCAATATTATCATCAGTGTCCAGTAAAGTAAAATAAGTGGCGCGCAGAAACTTTTTAAACGAACTTGTACTAGGCACAGGACACCAGGACACAAGATGCCATGTTTGTTTTGGATGCTGCGATAAAAATAAACAAATCTACTGCATAACTTGCACTCTTTGCAAAAAGTTATAATCGGCGAAACAGGGAGACGACTAGGTGACCGATTCCGAGTACACCTTCGTGACGTAGAGAAAGACGACAAAAACGCATCTAAACTGGTCGCGAGACACTTTAATCTCCCTAATCATTCTAAGCAACATATGGCAGTCTGCGGCCTCTCCCTACATCCAGGAAGCACGGAAAGCCGCAAAACTCTAGAACAATTTACTTTTGAAATCGGCACTCTTTCTTTAGTGATCCTAATGGTATCAACTGAACTAATTTATTCTGTTGTTTTTCACGTTACCATGCACCAACCAATAGCGTAGCTCCATCTTTCTGTGTATAAACCACACACAAAACGCACAATTTCTCGGCTCGCCTGACGAAGGGCTAACGCTCGAAACGTCAGCTTTCGAATCTCTTTACAGTGGTCAATTCACATTATCAACCCAGTTGATAAAACCAAATATTACCTTGTAAAACCCCTAGCCGATTTCTGTTACGGTATTTTTGTATGTCGTCATATTGTGTCCAGCCGACGAAAATAATGACATCTGAAGGTCACGTTTTCAAACAGGAGCTGCAATGTAGCATTTCGCTTACTTGGAGTACATTTCACAATATTCTAACCTCAAGTCTGGACAGCATTTCAGTTGATGCAGATGAGCGGTTTTCTCGTTGTAGTGTGAATGATAGGCGAAATTGCACCAAAAAGGGGGCGTTTTCAAACGAAGCGCATTAGCATGTGGCATAAAATTAAATCGATAATGACCGAGGAAAAAATTCTCCAGTCGCTAAGTGCATTCCTTTGGGTCGCTCTGGAAAAGAATCACACTCAGCCAGATCGTTCCAAAGGAACACAGCCATAATATACTGTCGGTTCTTTCTGAAGACGCATTCTTGCTGTAAGAGACGAGCTTTTCTTTCATTAAAGATAGCAAACATTTACCTTTGACAGAAAAAAACTATCTTTAACACCGAGGGCATTGCAGTGGAACGAGAGATCGTTCCAAACGTCAGAATATTCCATCTCTAATGACCCATTTCGAACAGATTTAGTGGTAGAACCAGGGGGCGTTTTGCAAAATGGCTTCGCTTCATTAATTATGACAGTAATGAGTAACTTTATACATAATGAGCATTGAGATCTTGCTCTATTATAAAAAATGCAAATTATCTGGCCCAAAAAACCTTCCAACTTGTTCTCTAAATAAGGATGTCTGAGATGTCAAAAACAAAATAATTATGAAATGAAGCAACAGTATTCATTCCCTATGTTTAGGACTTGAAGTATACCAAACATTTCCTGTCGCTGGAGAGCTTGTATTGTTTGAGCCAGTAACTATGGTACCGTTGTAATTTCGTGACACACAGCCAATGTCTGTTCGTTCCCTTTGTCGTGGAATTAATTTGTAAGGACGCGAGTCAGCTGCCTTTGCACATAATCCTGCGGCATATCAACGAAAAGATCGCTTCTTGTTTCTGTGTTATTAACTGCAAGTTAAAATGTCTGATGCTGAGCTTGAAACAGTGTTTAAGTCGTTCTGTGCCTTTGGAGCAGGAAGCAAGGACGCACAAGCCATGATGGACAACGCGAAATTTGCAAAATTTTTTCGCGATCTCAAGTTGTACGACAAAAAATTCACTCAGACCGACACGGATATAATCTTCAACAGACCAGAAGTTAAGAGGTGAGCTCAAAACTTTCAAACCCCTTAAATCTTTTGCTCCAATTGCTGTCATGAGATATTTCGCTTCATAGACTGTTTGTTCGATACTTGCAGCAAAACGGATCGAAAAATTAACTTCAGCCAGTTCAAGAAGGCGTTAGCCTTGTGTGCAGAGAAAAAATATGGAAGCAAAGACGATTTGCAAAAGTTCATCGACAAAATCTGTGCTGGAAAAGGCCCCGGTACAAGTGGAGCTACGGTAAGTCGTTTATTTCTTTGTTAACCAGTCACGGTCGGTGTTATTTAGTAACACCGACATGAGCGTACGCATGCAGCAGGGTGGGATTACGTTACAGTGCACTGTGTCGCTTCCATATCATCAACTAATGTTTTGCCTTATAATTTTTCCACATAAATGTGAGTAAGCTTGATATAATTTTTTTTGATTGATAATTTAGTTCAATGTAACGACGGCGTGGCTTTGCCCTGATTAGAACATTCTCGATCATTCGTTGTTTCAGTTTCCAGTTCTTAATTAGCTGCTTACAGAAGGATAGCGTGGATAAATTTTTAAAATGTTTGTCTGTAGCTGGTTCTGGAAGTGAAATACAAAACAAATCCCGCTCGCGCGCCAAAGCGAATAGTCAGAAACCAGCATTCGAGTGCGAAACCCCAGTAGACACAAGAACCTGCTCGCATGCTAATATTGGTTCAGTGAGTCTTCAGTTGTATACCATGACAGTCATGAGAACTTGAGTCACACCTTCTCCTCAACTCCAAACATGGATTCTGGAATTCTGTTTTCTGGTACCTTTTAGGGGTTCTTTTCAAAATTTTGATGTTTCTGCATCGCCTTTTTTTAATGAAAATTCCTCCTTCCAGGTTAAGGTTCCTCTGAAGGGATTGTTTTGTTGCTGTTTTTGTTAAGTGAACTGTATTTATTTCTTTGAACTTTCCCCCATATGGCTTGTCAGGTGATATAAGTAAGACACTGTTGTTTCTATAATGTCCTGAGAGAGTAGGGCTCCTGATTTGGCCAGTAAAGATTGATACATTGACATGTACGTGACTTTTGAAATTATATTTATACCACCTTCATTGTTGAACCAAGATTTGTTATATACTCAACACAAACCAATCTACAGTAAACACCTGAGGCATAACAAATGTTAATTTTGCACAGCAGAGAATTGCAATAACTATAGAACAAGATGATGTAAAATAAGGTCGCAAATCCTTCTCAAAAAAATAATAGAAATTAAGCCAGTTCCACTAGAGATCAGAAGTGCTTAATGACATGCTTCACACATACCTATATATAATAAAATATGAAATGTCTAAGGTGCAGGTGCAAACTTTGAACCAATATTGCTTGTCAGTTGTGATTTAAAATTGCTATCTTGTTTGTTTTGTTCATAGAAAGTAAGCAAGACAGGTGGGGTAGACAGAATGACTGATACCTCAAAATACACTGGATCTCACAAGGAACGCTTTGATGAGAGTGGTAAAGGCAAGGGTCTGGAGGGTCGTAAAGACTTTGATGACAAGGCTGCAGAAGGTTATGTTGGGGGCTACAAGGGAAAGGATACTTATGATAAGTCACATTAGTCAAAGGACTCTAAAACAGGTTCATACGTACTTATTGCATTATCTACCGGTACTTGATTTCTTTGTATGGTGAAGGGTAACTAAAAGTAAAGCAAACTTTTTATGATCCATGAGACATTAAAATGTATGTTGTACATGTAAGTAGTTACCCATGTTGTTTTTGTGTTTTCCATTGAAGTGACTCAAACTGTGATTAGAGTGATTGATGTCCTGCATTGGTTAAGTCACTTAACCTACACACGGGAGAGTTCTAATCATACTGGCTTATTGTAAACAAATTATTGTAAGTTATTCAGCAGTTTGTAACTGATTTTGTTAGATGCTTTTGATGATGTTTGACGTCAATGTAAGCTTAATTTCTACATGAAATGAATAAAGTACAAAGAACTTAAATTGCATCAGAGTTTCCTTTTTTATAGGTTTTGAATTATTTCAATTTATTCACAAATAAATTTGACTCACAACAAGCGGATATTGTAAACTAGAGCTTGACCTAAAGAACCTTTCCAGACTGAGGACGCCACGATTATAAGGAGCTGTACATTCCTGACTACCAGAACAAATGGACACGTACAGTGTAGGAACATACATGTACTGTAGCCGAATAAAGTTATTCTTTGTGATAACACTATAATACTTGTCAGATATCGAAGAATACTTCAGGTAACTTTAATGAATTATCTCGCTTGGATAATTTATTTACATTAATACAAAGGATGTTTATTAGTGTACAATGTCTGGTTGAGATGACACTTAACGTTAACTCTAGATTATCTCAAAAACAACTTACAGTACAGGTACAGCGTACCTACTTATTTAGGTTCTCAGCCCATTCCTTAAATTATGAAAACCTTGCTAACATACTTTCCCTAACATATTACTCTCTAAAGCACCTTTTGTAATGTACTGAGGTAGGCCTACAAAAAAGATCTGACACTATTGAACTTCATGTACTGGTATATGTGGCTAAGTAAAACTGACTGTGCTTTGTACTCCAGTTGTTAGTAAAACTAAACACCTGAGAGTATGTGGGGTACATATTACTTGGGGCTATGAACTGAAATAATTTATTGAAATGCAAGCTTTGAAAGACAGGATTTGAATATTCTTGAGAGACGGAAATGATTAAAATCCATGAAAATTCGATCTGCTGTCTAGAGTTTCTGCTCTGATGGTCACATGTGAATGATAACTGCTGTTAAAACAATACATCCAGTGGTCAGGCAGTAAATTATGATGTCTTTCAAATACAGATAAAAGAATGGTGGAGACTCATTGACAGGACGACTATATAACACAGTAACACATGACTTCATTACTAACAGTTTTTTTATGTTTATTCATTGCTTTGCATTTCAATCACATTTTAATATTACTTAGTTTAGACTTTCATTAAAAGTTAGACTTAATGTGAAAGGTATAGGTATATCAAAACACATAGCCAGGGTGCCAAAACATTATACAATACGTAATATAAATCACTCTCAGTCTCTTTAAAAAGCACCTTACTTCTTGCTCCCTCTCAACAAGGGTTTGCTCAAGAAAGATTTCTGTTTTCTCAGTTGGCTATAAAAAACATCACTGAAATCGTAAACAGCTTTACTTTGCACTGTTGGGCAGCCAGTCTATTGTCTTTTTAAGATTGTCATAGCTCCAGTGCATCTGGTGTACTTCATGTTGATGTCATTGTCGTGTCTCATCCAGTTCTCGAAGCAAATGGTCATTGGTGGAAACTAAGGATCTGGATGGGGAAAAAAAAGCACATAAAATACAGCAATGTACTAGCCCTGTGGCTTTCATTTCCTTGCCTCAGTTGATGATTGCACACTCAGTTGTTGATGGCACATTTACATGTAATGTCTGCAAAACAATTCTTATCTTTTTTAGTATTAATTGTACTTGGTGGTCGTGTGGATTCCCTACCCTTCACCTTAAACAACGTCTAGAGTGCTTTTACTTATCCAGTGTTCCATTTATAGTGTATAGAAACCACCATCAAACACTCATAACATTGACCACAATTTCAGTCTCGAGCTATGACTATACCTGATGTGGTCAAAATGTCAGTCATAACAGTTTTTCCCAAGACAAGTGATTCTCGCCAAGACTGGAGAACACACAACAAACTACTAGGTCACACTTCTGGGTTCAGTCTATTCAGGTAACTATGTTTGGTACCTGTGGCTTTCTTGCAGCATGTTTGTGAGCTCTTGAAGTTGCTGCAAATTGACATTTTGTTGTTGAACTTGCTGGTTGAGGGATTTGACTTGTTCTTGGAGTGAAAGATTTCTGTGTTGAAGTTCTCCTGTGATAGATTGGAAAGCACTTAAAATCATGTGTCTGGCAATTGTACATGTAGTAAACAATATTTTAATGGAACAATGTCAAAATATATCGGGTGTTTTGTTATATGTACTGTATCAGTCATACCTTGACTACCTGCGTGTGTGCAGAAATGAAAAGAAGGTAGAAGGTAGAAGCCTGGCGGCTGATGAACTGGTAGTGTGTGCCATACTGTGTGTTAAAGCATTGAAAATGTACTATAGTTACAGTATTTTCCTTTGAATGCCCTTAAACAGATAGATTTCTAGACCTGCACCTCAGACTTTCATTACTTTCAGAGTTTTCTTTGCATTCAAGTTCAATATACAAATTTGGTTTGTTATAAAATGAATTCACAATAAAGTTTTTTTAATAAACGAGCTGTTTGTAGATTAGCGCATTTCTTGCATTGGCCATCATTTTCATTAACCAGCAACATAAAAGGACCCTATGGGTTTTCTGAGACAATGAGGACAACCAACAAACAGCATGAATGTTAAATATTAGACCTGTTGCTCACTCTGACTCACTGCTTCTTTATCCCAGGCCCTGCCAATTACTGCTGATTATGATCAAAACCTTGTACAAAATGCAGTAATGAATCATAACCCAAAATAATAAAGTTAGTACCTATAAGTTTCTCTTGTTCTGTGACTCCATGTGAGGCAACTTCTAAGGAAGTTATTTTAGATTGTAACGCATTATTCTCTTCCTGAAATTCCAGCTGTCTTGACCGCACAGTTGCCTTATATTGGGAGAAGTGAAAGAGGACAGCACAATACCACAAAATCAATGCTTAATTGTAGTTGTATATCCTTCTATGGTCCTTAAAACACAATCTGCTCAAAAACAATAGGAGGGATTTTGCAGTTGGGCAGGCATATTCTGTCTTCCACTTATTCACTTGTGTGATGGGCAAGTAAAGTTTCTTTAGGGAATCCAAATTAGAGAAGTACTGTAAGAGACAATTTTTTTGAGGACTAGTGAGAATAACTTTTGGGCTACTGAATAAAAGTCACAACCTTTGCATGCTGATACTGTACCAATTGAAACAAGCTGAAATAACTAGTGGACCATTACTTTTTCCGGTGATAAACCAACAAATGGCTCCATATTATGCTCATAAAGTGTGAATTGGTCAGTCAGTCAGTCAGTATGAAGAAGTCAGACTACCAACCAACTCATGCGATGCTGCATCCAGTGAATCCTTTAGGCCCTCGTGACTTTTTAATTTGCTGCGGACTTGTTCCAGTTCAGTGTGTTGTTGTGACATTTGATCACGGAGTCTTGATATTTCAGCAATTCTCTCAGCTAGTTCTGTTTGTAGCTTATTGCTGTCACGTGATGGTGTTACATGAAGGCTGTCCATGGCAGCAGGTAAGTGAGAAGAGAGTAGCTTTTGAGCAAGATCTGCAAGTAAAATCAACAGAAATTGAGGATGATACAGTGTTTGTAAAAATTTGAGGCCAACTCATATGCATCAATCAAAAGTTGGTTGAGTCCCAACTGACTGTTGACCAAGATGTTGATTGAGTGTCAATCAAGTGTCACCCAAGGTGTCAATGGAGTGTTAATTGAGTATTGATCAAGTGTCGCTCGAGTGTCAATCGAGTGTCGATGTAGAGCATCGATCAAGGGTATCCATTGACACTCAACTGTGGATGCCTTTAGTACACATGATCCAACTAAAGATCATCTGGGCTCAGGGAAAGTCTTTGGAAAGATGGTAAGTTGTAAGTTGTAGTTCTAATTGTTATTGCCCTAATAAAAATTCAGGCCTGAATGGTTACTTTGACAGCACGGTTTGGTTTTTGAAAGAAAAAGAATAAATAGGCTGAAAAAAAATATTGACCGACATCGTATCGAACCAGTATCATCATGATGTCAAAACAAACTCAAATGCAGCCCATTCAGCACCGTAATTGCTTGTGCTAACAACGCAAAAGTGAATGACCAGTGTAATTGTATGGATAATAAAACTTGTGTCGGTTCGAAGAACTGGTGGCTGGCGATGCTTTGATGACTTCATTGTTTAACGAAACAAAAGGTCTCTTTTGTTTTTCGTTCAACAAAAGATCACTCCAAAAGATGCCGCTTGCAAAACTGAGCTTTTTTGCATACAATATTTCTCGAAAATGAAGCGCAAATTAACAAAAACAAAATCAGAACGATGTTTTTCATGTCAAAAAATAAAATTAGCTTGACCCTACAAAAAAAATCTGTCTAAAAAGCGGTAAACCGGTATGCCCTTTTTTGCATGAAATCCTTCAATTGGTTTAAGAGTATATACATGTATAATATATCTTATCAGACGCTTTGGTGTGTAGTATCGCTGTATATTTTTACGAGTTGTGCAGTATTTTGACGAGCCCGATACTACACACCAAAACGTCTAATAAGAGATTTATTATCCAACAGTTTCTTTTCCCAAAGTTCTGACTTGCCAAGGTTTTGAACTTCACGCGGCCGGGAGGAATGAGACGAGTACAAATATCTGTTATTTGTACTCGTTTCGCGCGATATTTGTACTCTAGGAAGCAGAGTTGGATAATAAAAACCATGATGTGATTGACTGTTAGTCAGTCACATACAAGAGGGTCTATTATAGACTGGCGGTTTGGCGGTTTAAGCCACTTTTGAGTGCCGGTTTGCGGTTTCATTCACATTTATCTGGCGGTTTACCACTTATGTTCAGGATTGAATGCAAGTATTGTTAATTAGACTTCGTATTTGGCAGGGGTATCTGACATTTTCATATTCGACAGAATTGTGTGTGTTTTGGTGACTTTTTACCAATGAGGACACTTTGTGATGCTCATCATAAGGAATTTGAATCTCATTAGCGGTCGATCCTGGACATATCTGCGGTTTACGGTTAAGAAATTATTGTGCGGTTGTGGGAAATCATACATTTAGCTCACGGTTTTTGGTTTTTGCATGTTTGTGTGTCGGTTAAAACTAAAACCAAGGAGAAATACGATTAGTGAGCTAACATATCGCAAAGAATTTAATTTGCTCCGTGCTGTTAAAAGATCGGTTATATGGATGGGTGGTGTCGGTTTTTAGATGAAAACGAAAGTGGTTTGCAGTTTCGAAGGAACAAAATATGGCGGTTTACGGAATGTATGACTCCCTATAATAGACCCTCATACAATACGATTACAATAAATATTGGTCTGGAAGTCACTCACTTGACTTTCATGATGAATTAATTATTTTTATATATTATTTTAAAATAATTAAGAAAAGCCAGTATAGACATTTTTTGTCCTCTTGCATTTACATGGGGCACAGTAAAGCAGAGCTACAAATACTAATTAAAAGATGTACAGCAAGAACTTTGTTTAAGTTAAATGACTACCTAAATGTACTTGCAAGTGTGTTTGGATCAGTCACATGCAGCAACCAAAGACCAGGTACCTGCCGTTTCCCTGATCAATATTAATTAATTTAATAATTTTTTCCTTATCCTTGATGTGTATTGATGCATGCATCTTACCAAAAAAAGCTACTTTATTTATAAGCAAAATAATATTGGTCTCAAAATTCCAGGCCTTCAAACCAGAGTAAGAAGTGAAAAGTGTCGACAAGACAGAATTACACTGTAGGTAATGCTTCCTGAAAAAAACAGTGTCAGTTTCTTTGAACTCACTTTGAAACTTGGAATGGCAATGAAGTGATTTTGATCCATTCCAATACCTGTGTGAGCATTAATAAAATTAAATTAAAATATATATTATATAAATTCATAAAGAGAAACATAGAGACCTTGACAGCACTTACTACATGTCATGTACATGTGTATTATTAAAGCATGTTGTGTTTTAACTTTATTTTTGGTTTAACATTCAAACTAGTTCAATCTTAATTTGTTTTACTTCACTCTTGTGTACCAGTACAAAAGAGCCAATACAAAAGACTGTCTATTAATTTGGAAACAATACACTATATGAACAGCCAGCCAGTTACTCCAAAACAAAGAATTGAGCTACGCAATGATGCTGCTGACAGGTGCTAGCACTTCACTGGAGAGCTGTACAATCCCGTTGGTGTAACTCTGTTAGCAATTAATGGCAATTTAGGGAATGTGGATCACACTGCAACTCTAACAGCATTTATGTTTTTAAAGCAAACTGTGGGTTCTGCCCTTGTCATAACCAGAATGATTATTTTACTGAAGTGTGGGACTGCAACTGTTTTGAATGCAGTTCTTTCCCTCTAAGTGGAGGCACATTAGCCTTATCGTTAGTGCTCTCACCTCCAGATTGAGTAGTTCAAGTTCGAGCCCTTGCTCGGTACATTATGTTATGTTCTTGTACAAGACACTTTACTTTCACAGTGTCTCTCTCCACCCAGGTGTATAAATGGGTACCCGCAAATTCAATGCTGGAGGGTAGCCCTGCAATGGACTAGCACCCCTTTAAGAAAGGGAGTGGAAATACTCCTATTTACTTCATGCTTAGCCTACTCAAACTGGAGATAGCCAGTCTGATGGGCCACTTGGCTCGCATATAGACTTTTTACTGTAGCTTCAGGGCTCGAAAAAAGTACCGTCTGGTCATCCGGGACAGGTAGATTCTCCCGTTGGGCAAGTAACTTTTCATTCTCACTTGCCCAATGGACAAGGGATCGGCAAGCCATCTGCCAACTAAATCCTTAAAAGAGCAAACTAAGACTTGCCCAGGGCAACAAAATGTTTGAGCTACTTGTCCCAATGGCAAGCTGGAATTCAAATTTCTTTCTAGCCCTGGTGACAGTGTACATGTACCTTAATCTCTAAGAAGAGGGACCTCATCAGCTTATTCATACGGAAGTTGTATCCCTTTTAGATGGGTTTGTGGCTTTTAATGGCAGTAACATGAAAATCACCGGCTACTTCACCAACGAAATGACACCAGAAGTCGAATGTCAGGGAACTATTAGTAAATAAAAACTCTCTCTTTTATACTTACTACTTCAAAACTTATTGACAGCCTTGCATACCTGCAATAAACATCTACTACTGTCAGTCTGATATATACGTACTTGTCTACTAGGTCGAGAAGTTTGTTTAAAAGTCCTCCTTCATCTGAGCCATGAGCTGCATCGGCAGTTACCTTACAAAAAATAACAAATAAGAAAGGGAGTAAGGACATTTAGTAAATGGAAGAAAACATGTACATGCAGTTCTGAAGATTAAAGAAGTCAAACAAGGAGCAAGTCTGCATCAACTGTGAATTAGTCATGAAAATACTGTGGGCTTTTGAAAACACAACAGAAGGAAAGCACAAACCTAAGCTGAATGTTTTCTATAATTATTTTTCAAGTGGACAATCGACAAGTTTTTCATCATTGTTATCTTCAACAGGTACGTGTAGGTAATCTGTCCAAACCATCTGCAATCATTACAAGTGAGATCGTATGACCTCACTAGTTTAATGCATGCAGCCCATAAGGTTACAAAAGAACAGCGCTTTCAATAACATTTGAAGTAGGTGGCTACCTTAGAGTGGCACCTGCCGGAGTAATATGAGAAGCCCAGGAGAATTTCTCTCGGGAGAATTTTAAAAGTTAAATGTACCCGCCGATTTTCAATAGAATACACGCTGGAGCTCCGGCAGGTGAGGGTCCTATTGAAAGCACTGTGATTGTAACACCTTATACATGTACTTCTTCCAGTATTGCCAGTACTTACAACTTTAGTAGGGTTAGCAAAGGGATCATGTGTTGGAGTTTCCCTTGTGGTGATAATTTCATCTCCTCTACCTATCTTGTCAGCAAGGGGTCCTTGTGATTGCCGTGGAGAAGACTGTCTTTTTCTAGAAGGTGACAGTTCATATGACCTTGCAGACAATGGCACACTTGCGTCCTGTACTCTTTCTTGCATCCCAAGAGTGTCACGTTTAACAGATTTCTCAGAGCTAGGCTCTTCTTGCACGTGTCTATGGTCACGTGACCAAATATTACCACTGGGTGTTGGTGAGTTGTACAGTCGTCCGGGTGATGTATTGTGAGTTGTCGTCCTGGGATTGGGCGTAAAGTGTCCTCGAGTTGATATTGTCGTGTAAGCGCTTGTCTCATCTGTGTATTTCAGATTTGGGTCATCGCTTGTTCTGATGTTGTCATCAGCAAAATGAACATATGCTCTGTCCTTGTGTGGTCTGACATCAGGAGCATCCAAAGGATTCCTGGTATCTGACTTGTGTCTTGAGGATGCTGTTGATATTGGGAACATTTTGTGGAGCTCTAACAGTAAGGACGTAAATAAAAGTATAACACTAAGAACCAAAAATTGAACCAATGGAAATGTCTCAAAGACAATGTGTTACACATGTAGGTACAATTCAAATAAACAGGCTACTACACTAAACAAAACATAATGCCGAGCTGGACGTATAATCATCATGGAGCACTGAGTGAGATGGTGTTATTGAACAGCATGTACATTGTACATTTTTGTAGCATGAACTGTGTTTCATTAACAGAACCAGCAAATTATTAGTAAGTACATTGAATCACTAAACTTGTAAACATACCATCCGTGGTATAGCTCTCCACATTATACTCTCTTGCTAC
Source organism: Micromussa lordhowensis (assembly GCA_964020085.1). Lineage (NCBI taxonomy): Eukaryota > Metazoa > Cnidaria > Anthozoa > Scleractinia > Lobophylliidae > Micromussa > Micromussa lordhowensis. The sequence continues at coordinate 4,829,100 of OZ026606.1, read as the reverse complement.
TGAGCCAGAAACTCCTCTTCCTTGCATCAAGTCTCCACCAGTGCGCGAGATAAGATCGAGGACTGCTACATCATCATCTTCTAACACTAAATTTATACATGTAGATTGAGAAAGACTGCATCGTTAGAGAGAGTTTGATTTAAGACAACATAACAGGGAGATCATGCAGAATGAAAGTGATGTAAGAAGTTCCCAGCTAAAATACAATGAAACCTGCCCCTGCCCCTTTGTAGAAGCACCTGGTTACTACTAAATACTACAAGGTTTGTTTTACTAACAGAAAACATGGCCAGGAAAGTTTGGTACTTATGTATACTGAGGTTAGTGTGTGCTTAAGAAACTCTGGTCCAATCAGTAGAGATTCCACTCAACAATTAGTGAGAATTTTATACCACCAGAAGCTTATTTATCTTGAGGAAAGCAATGTACCGTAGTGATAAAAAAAATTGAGTGTAAAAAATTAACAGCTGAGAGCTGTGTTCTTTGGAAAAACCAGCTGCTGGTAATATTATACCTGTTGGACGTGGAGCAAGATTATGAATCATGTCAGATCTAGGCAACGATGCCCTGAAACAAATTAAGAAAGTGCAAAGTAGAGTGTAAATTGATTATGAATTAAGATATACAGCTGTACATTCAATATACCCTTACACATATACAGTAGTCTCAACAATCCAAAATCTGAATACAAGGAAAGTCTAGAAGTTCCAGTTTCAAAATACTCACTAAGAAATAAATGCAAGAGGACAAAACAATTGTCTTGCAAGGTGAAGGCAAATATTTCTTACAGTACCATAGTTAACAAAATTACTGTTGGGTAAGACAAAGAATGAGAAGAACGTTACAATTATAATGCTTAGTGTATACTTAGTGGATCATGTGTACTCAAGGCATCCGCAGTCAAGTGAAGATCAATACCCTCAATTGATACATCCTCACTCGACCCTTGATCGATACTTGGACAACACTTCATCAACACCTCGGTTGACACTCGAACAACGCTCCATGGACATCTCAGTCGACAGTTGGTTGAGAGTCAACTAATTTTCGATCGATTCATGTGAGCTGAGTTGTGTCGTGCTTCACTTCGAATCAGCACCTTTATATCTGTGTTAACCTGCTATAGGGCGCGGTTTTTCTAATTTCGTTGTGGCAGCGCGAAAATAAAGTTAAAACAGGAAACTTGTTTTTGACTACAAGCTCAGATTAGGCAAATCGGCAGGTAGTCTCAAGTGATATCCACAACTCTGGCATAGAACTGGCATAGTGCACATGTAATGTAATTTAATTTCTGTTACAGACATTATTTGATTTCCAAGAGTTTAAACTGGTGTAGTGACTAGAATTTTCTTTGAGTATTTTTTATTCCATGTTTTTGCGTGTCGCTTTCCTATGGGAATTACGTAACCTACACATTAGTACTTAAGGTGTCATGGTAGGTGGATTGACAGTGTTTGGAAATAACGCCCAGGTTACGCTGACGCTTTCAAAGGAAACCCCATCAACCTATACATTTTCTGAAAGCTAAATAGTTATAGAATACAATCATATCTTTAAAAATTTCTAAAAAGACAATGACGAAGTGATATTAAAAGAAATCACCAGAAACACTGCTTCGCTTAAATTGGTTCGCTTCCGCGCGTGAATTATCGGATTGGCGAGATTTACATCGGAAATGTTTTCTCACACATCTGCACCCTTAAAAAGGGTGTCTGCGATTTTCCAGATGTGGTTTGGTTTTTTTTTACACCTCCTAAAGTTTGATATTGTCAATGCGGACGTTCCTTTCTGCAAAAGAGGCCATAACTTGGAAACGAAAGCGAAATTTAACAAAGCCCGACACCCTTTTTCGAACGAATTATCCTAGAACGTGGCTGCCAATTTTCAGCTAATTCCGTCGGAAGACGCGCGTAAACGAACTAAAAATGTTCACCCTTGTATGCAGTTTTACTTTATCGAGAAAAAGGCGAAAAACGTTTTGTGCGATTTCTATGATGAGGTGTTAAAAATCACCGCATGTAAGAAGATTTGATGAGGCATTGAAAGGTGTCGGCACGGATCAGTTTGCAGTATAATGAAAATTACACCGCAATTCGCATTACACGTGACAACCGGCGAATTTCAATTGGCGATGACAGGAACTTGTCATCGCGGAGTCAGGGGTTAATGAGATTCAAAAATAGTTTCTTTCCGTATCTCAAAAAGTAAAAAAGGTTTTTTGCTCATTTTTTTGAAAACTATGTATCACAGTCTTCTCAATTCGAACGGCAAAAAAAAAAAAAAAATCTATTTTTTTGTCAAAATCCACCTACCATGATACCTTAACCGATCATTATGCATGATTTGGCGTCATTTTTGCCAGTGCTTGTTGGCAGCTGGCGGTTAGTTTTCGGTTTCTACCGCGAGCGTTTCGGACTAGAGTTCCACTATTGTGAGTTCCGAATTGTTGTCGTCAAAATATTTATCCTGTTGGACTCGTCACAGTTTGTAAGTTTATTTTTCTCCGCCTTTAGTTTGCAGTTATATCTTTGTACTTAGGTATTTGGTTTCGTTTATTTTTCAGTTGAATCACATCACATCACATCATGTTACATCACACACCCATAATTACGTTTTTTCACTCTCATGCTTCTACGAGCCATGAATAAATCCTGTGCATTCTAACTGTGGCATCTACTTCTGTAGTGTTTGTACCTACAACTGGATTAGAAAAAGTACTTGATCACGAGTAAGAGAAAAGGTTAAATATGGACAACATGCTGTGGCTTTCTAACAAACACTTCTGGGATAATGCTACATTTGCAAATTTGACCAAAGCAATTAATAGAAAACAATTACTTCACTTTTGGAGCAAGTTGGCGTAAAATACTAACAATGGATAAACACTCACAAGTGAGTAACAATAGAGGTGAGAAATAATTCACTAATCAAGTCAGTAACAAGTTTATTGTGTGTGTAACTTGTTTATCCGCCCACAATTAAACAAAGCGTGTCACATGCTACATAAACGAATGAAACTCTCAGCTGTTCATCTAACTCTCAACTCTGGCTCGAGAACATTTCTTGCTGCTGTCGACTGACTGTTGATTAAGTGTCCATAGAGTGTTGACTGAGATGTCAACCAAGTATTAATTAAGACGTCGATTGAGGGTATTGATCAAGAGTATCGATTGACACTCTTCCATGGATGCCTTAAGTACATGATCATGATCCTACTTAGTTATGACATTTTGAGGGACAGTCAATATGTTACCTTTCTGCTTCACCTTTGGAGTTTGGTGAAGAATGGTGGTTGAATTCTGATGCCTACAAGAAATATCCAGTGAAGATAACTTTCATTTACTCTATTTACTCTGAAGTGCCCACACTACAAGCCATGAACTGGGTTAAAACACTCTATCTGCTCATTCAACTAATTAACAATTAGACGCTCAGATCACTGTTTCTACCAGGGTGGAGCCACTCACATCAACTTTACACTTCTGAGCCAACTGTCAAGATTTAACTGTCTCGTAATTGTTTTAGCATAACCTGCTAGCTAGCCAACCTATCAAATAGAGATATCTTAGTTTATTTCAGTAACTTCATCAAATTGTGAAGTTGGAACCCTTTTTATCCAGTGTGGTCTACAGTTAATTAACAATTATTAGATCATGAGCTTTGGGTGATAGGTGATGAGGCTCAAGGCCAAATCAACTAGAGGTAGTGTACTCTATCACCTTATAGAAATTCAGAACGGTATATTAAACAAATTTCAATTTGTAGAATATTAGTAAATTTCTTCCTGTAGAAATGTTCAATCATTTCTTTTATTATATGACTGAGAAAATTACTTCACTGTGATTGGTTGAGAATAGGCCAGTTTATTGTTAATTTCAATTTGCACTGCTGTAAAAGTTAACACGCATGCTTCCATAATTACACATGATCCAGAAAAACACATAATTACAGAGTGAGTACACATGATCCAGAAAAACTGTAGTGATCACTAAGTAGTGCAAGTGATGTCCCATCTTAACAAATCCAGAAGTAACCACTGGACTGTGCATTAAGTTCATGAATGGCGTATCGGTCAGAATCAAATCAATACCTGGTCAGAAGTAAAATGCATAATAGCTGCTCTCCTCTCACTATCTCGCACTGATCTGTCATCTAAAAATAATAAAAGAAAACGCACACAATGTGACTTACAGTCTGGTATGTGCAATTACCAGAGAATTAAGAGTTTCTGAAATTATCATGAAAGGGTAGGCAAGTTTGATATCTAAAATAAATATTGTCTAATTACTTAAGGGTAGTTTATTAAAAGAAGATGTATATTCAGTTCTACAGTTTTACAAAGCATGATATAACTGGTTCTTAGCTCGATCCAGCCCTTCTCCTGCACCCACAAAATGCATTTCTCTTACCAAGTCGACGCAGATTGGGAAGCATGTGTACAAGGAAAAGACGGTAATCAGGCTCGTTTTTGGTAACTGGGTTTAATCTCAGATCTAGCTCCTGTGGAATAATCAGATTAGGCCAGGACAATGTTAGTATCATGGCTATACATTTAACTTTCCAAACTGTGGATGCCTAATTATTAATATGGCTATCTCTATGGTGGCCAAGATGAGCCAAATCCTGCAATGCAATTGGCTCGTCAAGCAGACAAGATGGAGTTAATCTTGCTCACTTGAGATTATCCTCAGTGTCCCACAAGAAAGCAGACTTCTTTATACCACATAATAAATTCTTTGTTGATCAAGCTTGGTCAGTCAAGATGGCTGGATAATGGCCTGAATCTTGTTTTGCCTGTTTATGCAACACAGCTGCATCTCCAGTCCATAAAACATACAAAGCAGTATTTATCCTGTAATCTTAACCAAATAAGCAACCCATGTGTATTTGCTGGATTTATTGCAGAGTCAACAGGAAAGCCACAAGTCTTTACCTTAAGATTTTTCAAGTTCCGTAGCCCATGCAAATCCTTTAATGTGGAAATGTTGTTGTAATATCTGTTGTATTTAATCTATGTTAAGGATTTATTGTCGACAAGTTGTATACCATACACGTACAGGGTAATAGCGCATGCATACTAGCCGACATTGCGTGAAATTTTAGAAAAGTTCTAATGATTACATTTTGGATCATGTTTACTGTAGGTAGTGTCAACCGCTATGTCGGCCGATATATCGGTCGATTGTCGGTCGACACTCAACAGAGATATAGAGTGTATACTATAGAGTGTAGATAGAGTGTCAACCGACTATCGACCGACTCTCGGTCGATAGTCGGGCAATAGTCGGTCGGTGTTTGGTTGATATAGCGACCAAATATCGGACGATATTGCGTAGACGCATCTCGATCAAGTATCGGTAAAATGTCGGTGGGATATCGGTCAAGTGTCGGTGACATATCGGTGAACTGTTGCGCAAATATCAGGCATGTGTCGGCCGAGATCTCTCGTTCGACAGTCGGTTGAGAGTCGCTCGAACTCGGTCGCTAGCTGGTCGATAGGTTGATATAGTGGATCAATTTTTTGTGTGTGCGTGAGCTCACACACTAAGCTGGCGGCCACGAACTTTGCAACTGTTTACAGTAACATGATCGACTATCAGTGGACTATCAACTGATATATTGACCAACATATCGGAAGCTTTTCGTTTGACCAGTAGTCAACCGATACTCAGTGAAGTGTCGGTGAAGTATCGGCGGGGTATTGGTGAACTAAAAACTATATCGGCCGATGGACATCTCGACCGATATATCGACTGACTATCGCCCGAGCGTCGACCCACTATCGACCGACATAGCGATCAAGACTACCCACAGTAAAGATGATCCTACATTTTTATGGAATATTGGTGTTGGTCATGCAGTGAACACAAAATTTACAATTATAACAACAACTGAGGTTGCCTCCACTATAGGCCTGTTATTTTTGTGGAGGTCTCCTTGCCACCTACCCAGTAAATGTTTTGTTTGTGATTTTATAATTACCGGTAAAGTCTGCATATGAGCCAAGTGGCCCATCAGGCCGGAGCTTATTCCGATTTCCGTGGCATGAAGCGACTAGGAATATTTCTACTACCCCCATAATTACCGGTACAGTATGTTTTTTCTTTTAAAGTGTCTATAAACAAAACATGATGATGATGATGATGATGATAATGATGATGATGAAATTGGGAAACCCTGGTATGATGCACGTAACAGCTGGCATGAATTAAGAGAGCTACAATCTACATGGCCCTCTGGGTAAGCTCTAAATGAATGATAATCAAAGCAAGCACTATAGGTAAAAATGAAAGCTGTCTTGACTTACGATTATTTTAAATTCTTTTAATTTGTGCTTGCAATGAAAATACATACATTCACAGATATGCCCTGCCAAGGGTTAGGGTTAGACTTAACCAAGATTTCCATCCATCTATTTGTTTTCCATTATTGTTTTTCATCCATTCATATTCTACAGTGGAAACCTTTTGTACCAGTTCAAATACATGTATTCAATTTTGGGTGGTTGCTTAAAAGGGGTAAGGACAATAGAGAACTCCAGCATTGGGACAAGCAAAAGGTGGCCACAGCCGCTTAATAGAAGTGGCCAGTTGGTGAGGTTTCTATTTACAGTATTTTACTGACAACAATTTTGGGACAGTGATGACAGGCCGCTTAATAAGAGGTGGCCACTTAATATAGGTTTTACTGTAATTCAATTATCTATCCACAGGGTTTTGCATGACTAAATGTGTATAATTTACTAATGCTTAGGTTTTTGGTAGTAAGCGCTGTGCATCTAGCCTGCAGGGATAAATATAGCGGGCCATTTGCGCCTCCACATTTGTGCCTCCACATTTGCATAGACTTCAAGCACAAGATCTGGGACTGAAACTTCCTGGTTTGAGCTCTGACTGGGACCTTGGATTACACTGTACGTTCTTAAGCAAAGCACTCAATTGTTACTCATATTGACTGGCCACTCTTTATCCTGGAATAAACCCACAAATGTACATGTGAATGTTAATAGTACCTCTAAATTACTATAGATAGTACATGTAGGGCAATAACATGGCAGGTGGAAGATTCCTACTGGACAAAGAAGGATACAGGTTAAGAGACTCCAGTGCTTGCTGACTCATCAGACCCTGAGAAAATAACAGCACAAAATCAGAGCTGAGAGATGCCCTTGCTTGTTTTAAATTCAAGCAAAATGATGCATTCACCTATCCAAGACCATCAGGATCTATCAATGAAGAATTTCATGACTTTTAACTGCCATACACTGTAAATATTACAGTATAATTTATACTGTGTACACATTTTGCACCATAGCACGCAAAATGAATACTGCAGGCTGTAAAGCAAACCAATTTTCAGGCTTAGTACTTTGGGTAGCTGGAACTACACTCTACCAGGCAAAAGGTCTTCCTTGCTAGCCTCAAAAAGTTCTTACTGACATAATTAATTAATTCAAAATTATAGCAATATACTAAGTTCATTTGTTGCAGTACTTAGAACTGTAATTTGCATTTCCTTATAAATATTCGGCAATCGGCAAACATTTTCATGATGCGCATGGTACGAGCGAACTTTTAAATGAGTCATTTTAAGATTCTAAGAAAGTGCCAAGGCAAATTTGATTGTTTAGTGTTTGAAATGTTTTATATTAAGAAATTCAAATCTAATTTGAATGTCCAAACGCACTCCATATGTGCAAAACTTTTTGTTTAACTTGTAATTTTTGTAATCATTTCCATCTCTTATTGTTCGTCTTAGTATTTTATAGAACCTAGCTTTTATGCAGTTTTTGACACGATGATGACGTTTTGGTAACGTTGAAACGTCATTGATTTTAAATCAGCTTTTTTGCCTTAGAATGTTTTTAAGAAACGTGGTGTCGCAATTTTTTTTATAGTCAAATGTTTTTCTAAGTCACCTCTTTTACATGAAATTACGTAAATTCTAGGAGACACGTAGACTCGGAAAAAATCCGAGCCCCAGATGGGATTTGAACCCACGACCCTCCGTGATCTAGTCGGATGCTCTACCACTGAGCTACTGGAGACTCTGTGGTGAGCAAGGGTCAAATTGTGGGTATTGACTGGAACCGCATCGCCACGTGCTGGCTCATATGAACTCACTAACAGCATCGCGCTGTCACATTAATGCATCACATATGAACTCACTAACGGCATCACGCCGTCACATTAAGGCATATCAAGATGCGTCCAACCAACCTCTTAAGTGAGTATACTAACAGAGAAAGAATACACCTCTGCTCACCACAGAGTCTCCAGTAGCTCAGTGGTAGAGCATCCGACTAGATCACGGAGGGTCGTGGGTTCAAATCCCATCTGGGGCTCGGATTTTTTCCGAGTCTACGTGTCTCCTAGAATTTACGTATTATTTCTCTGTTAGTATACTCACTTAGGAGGTTGGTTGGACGCATCTTGATATGCCTTAATGTGACGGCGTGATGCCGTTAGTGAGTTCATATGTGATGCATTAATGTGACAGCGCGATGCTGTTAGTGAGTTCATATGAGCCAGCACGTGGCTGTGTAGCCGCGCGATGCGGTTCCAGTCAATACCCACAATTTGACCCTTGCTCACCACAGAGTCTCCAGTAGCTCAGTGGTAGAGCATCTGACTAGATCACGGAGGGTCGTGGGTTCAAATCCCATCTGGGGCTCAGATTTTTTCTGAGTCTACGTGTCTCCTAGAATTTACGTAATTTCATGTTGTTGTTATTTCTCTGTTAGTACACCTCTTTTACTTATAAATATTCCCAAAAAACTTCATTTGTTTATCAGGCAAGGAAAGGATACAATCCACTTACAGGACACAACTTTCTCTGTATACTGTACTGGTGTGTAACTATATTAAATGCACTTAGTTAGTCTATCTTGTGATACATCATACTAGTAACTGCCAACCTTAGTCACACCAGCCTTTAAGGGATACAATGGGTAAATTCAGGTTAAAAAAAATTACAATGGATAAACGCAACAACAAAAAGAATCAATATACATTATAATTTACAGGTTATTTGAAATCCATTTTTTTTTACCCCAACAAGAATCAATATATCAGGCACGGATTCATACCGGTTTCACCATGTTACCACTTCACCATTTTATGGAAATCGGTCAGATATTTCAGAATTACTCAGACAGAAACTCCAAAAAGGGGACTTAAGGAATAAAAAAATCCATGACATTTCCTAAGAGATCACGTCCCCGGACCCCGCTAGAAGGCACTCGTTGTTTTGGAAATTAGCCACCATTTATAAATCCTGGATCCGTGCCTGTACAAAAATGTATATATATGTACAGGGTATTTGAAAACTTTCACAAGTGTCAGATTCAGTTCCTAAGAGTACATGGAATGGAGGCCAACATTTTCCCCACCATAACGCTGGTTGCATGCACCAGAGGTGCTAGCCTTAATTAGCTAGTGGGATTTGGAGCCAGGCCCAACTGAAAACTGTTTGAAGCAAAACTCTCAGAAATGCTTATTCCAGCATCCTGAGAGCAGAATAACAGCTAACTACATGTTCTATAACTCTCCTGGAAAATTCAAATACGTAAGAAGCATGACCACTTAGGGAAGGTACGTTTTTTATTGGGGGGGGGGGGGGGTGGGCCGGGGTATTTTAGAATTTTTATGCTTAAAAAGAAGTGGCCCTCCCACTTCCCAGATTGGATTAATGCATGACCCTTCATAAATACCTAAACAAAAGCATCTGGCCCTCCCCCCACCTCCTCCAAGACAAAAATAACCGGAAGTGAAAATAACTGACCGGAAGTGTTGCTCACATAACCGTGTCTGCTCGCAAAGCAGTTAATTGTGTGGCGCTGCACGGTTTGCACAGTGAAAAATTGAAAATGGGCAAGGATGTGTGAGGAATAGAAAGAGGGAAATGCGCTTGTGGAGAATGCGAGGATTTTATGAGGTCAGATGGAGCAACCTGTGGCTATTGTGGCTGTCTGCCGACTCGCCATTGTAAAAAGGATGCCCGCTACTCCTCTGACTCTGGTGGCTCATCTGGTGCGGGAGCAAGTCAAAGTGCAACTAGTCCAGAGAAATGGAAAGATGAAGATCTGGGGTGGTTCCCGAACCCAAAGGGCGAATGTACTGAGTTCTCTAATTGTATTCTGCCTAAGTTCTACCTGTCCTTTTGGGCCACTTGTCCTTACGAGGAACGCTTTCGCCGCTGTTTTATGACTGAAAGAAAGCGCCAGTGGGAAGTTCGCGAGGCGTTGAAAGCAATAAATCACAAGTTGGCTTTTGTGACCTCAGATAATCCAGCCGCCGCCGGGAGATTCATGGAGGAAAATTTTAGCGCAAAACGCCATGACGCTACAACGATTAAGAACAACATTGATGACCTTTGCAAGCTGAAGGTCAAAATCGATGAGCTGAATGCGAAAGTAACTGAAGATGATAATGCGCTGTTCAATTCAAACGGACGGCATATAAAATCTGGCCACAAATTTAGTCATGATACGAATGAAGAATTTCTGGAGAGTTTGAAAATAATCAAAAAGACTGTCGGGGAAACCATGGAGCTGTTGGAGAAGGCTCGAGACAAAGTGGCGTCAGTTTTCCCAATGAAACAGGGAAACGCACTCAAACGGAAGTCGCGAATGCGAAAGCAGAACCGCAACAAGAGCGAGAAAAGGAGAAGACTGCGCTATAAAGAAAACGAGGAGGCAATTAAACGAAAGATTCTCCAGATCCAGGGAGACACTGAACTTACCTTACTAGTTAGATAAAGACTTCGTTATCGACCACGACATCCTTATCCCTGAAGCGATTGGTACACTAAAGGTACACGAAATGTGCTACTTGTCTTCCATTTTAAACAACACCTCAGCAACCACTCAAGCTGTCCAAACAATCAGAGCCAGCCTTTCAAAATCTTGCTTCCGGAAGTTGATCGCGATTGCAGCGATTGATGCGTGCCATGCAAAACAAACCCCTGGAGATAAACATGTAACACTCCAAAACAAAGCTGCTGAGTCACTAGAACACGAAGAAAATGTGGAAGGTGAGAAAGATCAAGATGAGATGGAAGAGGTAGACGAGGAAGAAGAAGATGACGACAGTTCCTCCTTTGTTGAAGATAGTGATTAAATATAATCAACATGGAATAGGTATAGAAAGTAAAAACATTGTCAAAGTAAATTTTTCCCGAACAATTTTTTTCCATGGGCCTTGTTAACCAAGTATCAAAAATAATGCTATAGCTGATCTACGTAAAGTCTAGCAAGTTATGGTTTTTATAAAACAGTACGTATAATTCTATTCTAAACGATTTATATTTTTTGTTTCTTTGAAAAAGATTATCGCTTTTTGCAGTAAATATTTGGCGTGATTTCCTATATGTATATTCACCACCATTTGAATCTTAGTTAAACAATTATTATAATTATTGTTATTAAAAGCAGAAATTTAAATCAATCGTTTTTATCTGTGTGGTGCTTTGTGATCAATGCAAACAACAAAATAATGTAGTCACGTTTCAGTGAGCAAAAACAGATGTTTTGTGTGACAGCCCTCATATCGTGTCCTGCAGCAAATTCGCGCACCTTTTGTGAAAACGCAATCAATCCTGTATAAAAACTTAAATAGTAACAGTTGTAAAAAGAAGCATTTTTTTATCAAGCCCTAATCCACACACTTACCACGTTAAAATAATGGCAGAGTGGAATGTAGCGTGTTGCCATTTCGGTGCATGACATTTACCATCAGTCTGTTGTTTGTTGGTTTCTTGTGTGTTTTGACAGCGTCCCGCGGTCTGAAATTCCCGGTAGTTTAGTAATGAAAGTTGCTACGTACGTGATCGACAGAGTCCATTCAATGCTGCATTTCAAATAATGGACTCGGCCAAAGACTCTGAGAATTTGGAATATGACTCTAACACAGATGGAAATTCCGAGGCATCGTGCGTAAATCAGTGCAGCACGGATCATGACGAAAGCCTGCAACGGATGAGTTACAAAGGGAAAAGGAAGGAGAAGAGATCTAAGTCAAAGGTTAATGACACAACACTTAAGTCCCTCCAACCTCTTTCAGGCTCCGATAGTTTAAGCCTGATAAATGACCTTCTCACGCGGACTAAAAGCGAAAGGAGACGCCAGAAGTTGACAGGACTTCGTGCTATTTTAGAAGACCTGCTTGCTCCGAATGACGGCAGTGGGCTGCCAAGTGGAATTATGTCGTTTGAGAGGTGAATTCTTTGTTTTCTAATGTTTTTGCTATCTTTCTCATGGTTTCAATTAATTGACCTACTATGCACAATATGAATATCGCCTTGAATCAAGGCGATATTGCTGAGTTACATTGTACACAAACTGGACAATACAGTTACAGTTATGTTTCCAAGAAAGGGAAACACTGATATTTTTCGAGAGCTATGCAAACTTATTTTGCAGTGTTTATTTTAGTCTATATTCTATTTTCTTTTTCAAAATGTATTAAATGAATGGTCTTTTCCAGTGCACAGCTGCAGGGCCATAGCCAGCTCTAAATTTTCGGGTATTAAAATTTTGAACCGGAAGTAAATTTATTAGCATGTTTTGATTAAAATTTTAATAGAAAATTTTTTTTATTGTTTTTCTTTTTGCCCGTCTAGATTTTCAGTCCGGCTATGGCCCAGTGACCCGAGTACGGCATAGAACATAAAATTCAAATTTAATGGCGGGTTTTGTATATTTCATTACAGGGCCTATGAAATATTCTGCTCTTATGCAATCCACATGTCAAAACACGAATTTCGTGATGAACTCCTTGACAAGGACACTGGCCTGGGTGTCATCATATGTTCGTATAAATCTGGCCGATTCGTCATTTTAAATCACGCCAAACTCGATATTTGTCAATTTCTGGAAGTTCTGCATGGAAGGGAAGCAGAGGATTCAGAACCCGCAGAGTCTTGTCTTTCCGCTGAAAATTTATCCAGAGCTCTTGCAAGTATGGAATCAGAGTATGATCGGTGGGTTGCTAAACTTCTGGTGTGGAAAGTCTCGCCAAGAAATATATGACCTTGGCTTTAAACCTGACAGAGTAGTAAAACTGTTAAGAGAACTGAAGGAACGATTTTGTGCCTGGGAAAATAGTAATGTCACGGCCAGAGACATGGTAGAACTGAGGCTCAAGGAAAAGAAAGTCAAATTGGAGCGAAAGATTGGCGAAAGAATCATTGGAAAAAACTGTGGAAACATTGGAGCGTCGAAGCAAACAGGATGAGCAACGATTCAACCAAGCTGCCAAGAGGACTGCTCGTCGTCTTGTTGCTGAGCAGAGAATCACAAAACGAAGATTGGGTGCAGGACGGAAACAAGAACTTGACTCAGAAGATGAGGAATGGCTAGTGAAGTGCATTGAAGACAAAGCGACCATTCACGGAAGAAGGCATGAATCTGTTCTTTATACGCATCACAGAGTTAAATGCAGAGATCTTCTAAATATTGCCAATTACCGTCGATTGAAGCAAGGGAAGAGACTTTTGAAGTCAGTTTCAAGCATTACCACTAGAGCCAGAGCAACTAATAAGAGGTCACAGCAAGCAAAGCGTCACCTAGGCAAAGGATTATGGTGTAGCAAAAAACCACCCAAGACTGAAGATCGTGGAAATGAGTGCACTCACCATCAGAGAAAGCAAGTGCAGCTGGCTAAGGAAGAGATTTTTTCAGGCGGAAATGCCAATGGGAGCCTCTGTATCAGCATGGACGATAAGGCATACTTGCGTCCAGAAACATCCGAGGGAGCTAAAGGAGCCCGGCAGCAAACTATTCTGCAGCCGTCAGATGAGACCAGAGCTAGATCCTTGCCAGTACATGATTTTCCCGAGGCATCAGTGTATGTTACCCCATCTGCGTTTAGGTTTATTCGCAAAGAGGCAGAAGTGGTTGAAGAAGAGGTTACACTGGTCACCAAAACGGATGACAGTATTGTGGTTGTTGAACCTAAAGCTTACGTTCCTACTCATGCATCAACTTGGGCATCCAACAGTATGCGTCTTAGGTGGGAGAAGCCAGGTATCCACGAACCAGAAGAGTTGCATAGATACCAGAAATACTCGGAGGAATTTCGTGGCTTATGTGCTCGAGTGCATGACTGTACATTCTATTACATGGATTCGACAACAGAGATTGATATTCTGTCTGTGACTGGAGCTGACAAATGCCCTTACAGGAAATACGAACAGTTGCGCTTGCATTCTTTAGAGTACCAGCTTACAAGTGCAAGGGAACGTTGGGAAGAAAATCAGAACATTGAAGACTCTGAGAAGGAGATTGGAGACAACATAGCGAATGCTGCTAATTGCCTCCTAGATTGTATCAGTAAGTCAGAATTAGATATGAAACATGTAACTGGTGAACAGTTGCAGAGGGTACTGAATCCAGTATTCGAACAGTGTAATGAGATCTTGAGAAGAATCGCTTGCCTCAGACTGCCACCTGTGTATCCACGCTTACTAGAGCTAACTGATGCTGGTCCAGGAGTAGGCGTGTCCAGTGCAGAGTCCAGAATACGAATTCTAGAGAAAGCAAGAGTGTATGGCAATGAAAAGGTCTTGCGAATTCACCGGGCAAGAGAAGACTCGGGACAGAATGAAGCAGAGCGGCTCAATGCATGTATAGGCGATGCTCTCTGTGATGGAGGCAGTCTTAAATGGCAGATATACGAGACTTTACATGGACTTTCTGAAGAGGAAGTTAAGTCCCTTTCAACGTCAGAGCTAGACGCGCACAGCAGTAAAGTCATGGAAAAAATGCGTGGGCTGTTGCTGAGGAAGTGTGTCTTTGAATTGACGACTCCCCAGCGCCACGGGGATATATTTCAGCATTTTTGGTCGACCGACCAGAAAATCAATTTTTCTACAACCATGAGTATTTGAAAGAGTATCTTGGAGTCACCGGGGCATGGGTATTTTTCCAAGCTAGAACAATTTGAGAGCCTCCATTGTGAGAAAGGTGAGCTTTATATGGAGTATAGGCGAATGGCGTGTAAAGAGAAAAATGGCCAACCATGTAAATTCTGCGAGAAGGATGAGATTACCAGCCCCCACCTTCCAACTCGACGACCATATCCCGACTATGGTAAGCTTCCAAACTTCCATTATCTCTCTTGGAGTGCAACCCCTACCAATGGCCATGAGCCGGACGACTTCCAGCCTCGAGCTCAGATCAAGAGATTGTTTGAGGAGAGTGAACTAGTCAGTGGGGACAGTGAGGCAATTCGAAGGTTTTCAGAAAAATACATTGTCCCCGAAAAGCTTGTAGCAGAATATGTTGAGCACCTTTCCCAGATAAAAATGCGCAAGGAGAAGAAGAAAGAGGAGACTGAAAGGGAGCGAACGGAACGGCTGAACCGGGAGTACAATGACATTGACTGGGTTGGACTGTACAACTCCGATAAGCTGGCGTCCTTGAGGGTGGACGAGCTATCCTTGTACTTTTCCCATCACAAGATCGCCTTCAAAGGGAAGAAAGCTGAAAAGGTCGCAATCATTAAAGCGCACATTGGCAGCTTGCTGTACAATTCAATGGAGCGTCAACAACATCGGCAACCCCCAGTCAGAAATGTACAGCAACAAGTGACCTCATCACTTTCCGAGGTGGAAACCGACTTGCAAAGTGATGTAGTAGATCGAGTTGTCGGTTCAAGCCCAAGTAGCTCAAGTAACGAATCGTCGCCGGAGACTGATTTTATACCAGAACCCTGCGTGGAAACATTACCGACGTCAAAATATGGACGAAAGCGGGCACGGGTCGAGAGAGACAATTATCTTAGTTGGGACAACATAGTTTTTTGACAGAATATTTCGACATCTGTATGAAATAACTGAAATTAATTTTAACTGATAGCTTTGCTTGTATATACAAGTTTTAGGTTTTTATACACTTCGCGTGTTTTTTAGTAAATAGAAGTCAACTAACCGACATGGAGTTATATTTTCCTTGCCAAAGAGAACTATGACCCTCCCCCGGCTGCGTATCAAAAAGGTTTGACCCTCCCCAATTTCTAAAATATTTACTAATGACCCTCCCCTCCAAAGCCCCGGCCCACCCCCCCCCCCCCCCCAATAAAAAACGTACCTTCCCTTACTCTAGTTGAGAGGAGAAGGGAATGGCCACAAAACCATTTTCAATTGTACTATTTGACAATGGGATTGGAAATTTATGTTTCTTGATTCTAGGGGTTTCATGCACCGGGCAAATTCACCAACTGTGCTCAGGCTGATTTTACCATCGGGAGGAAAGTTTCTCTTATTAAGATGTTTAGTTCACAAAGTTTTGCTTGCCAGTGAAAACCAGTTGCCCTCCTGCTGAAAACGTTAATGAAACCCCTGTGACTCTTGAAAAAAAAAAGATGAAAGGCAGTAATCTTTGGAGTTAGCTTTTAATAGGCCATGTTCAATATATCAGTATTCTAACGTGGCTCTGAGGCTTTCAATTCAGGACAAATTTCTATATTTGGTGGTGTTTTCTTTGTATCCAAGTCTCTTTTGGGAATTGTGAGACAAAAGAAACTTAAAATATTTACAATTTAATTTAATTTAGAATATTGATATATTGAACATGGCCTATTGCTCTTGTGTATGAGAAATTCATGAGGGTCTTAAAATGGAACATACATGTAGGATTACCTCGGTTGATATGAGAGCATTGCGTGACAGATCCAAGGACTTGAGACGAGTGAATCCATTCAGGGAGGTGCCCAGAGATGAAATCTTCTCATTATAAGTACCAGGTAATGAAAGAGACTTTACATCATCTAGATATGGGCAGTGTGTAGGAATGCAAAAGGAAACAAATCACATGAACGAAAACAGCAAAAATTAAAACAGCTTCAAATGTTATAGCATGATATTGATGGTAGGGTAGAAGCTCTCATAAGTTCTCACACGAATGGCTTGTCCTTTCAAAGGACAATAGAACAAAGCACAGAAACAATGACCTTATCCCCAAAACAATAACAGCAGCTGACAAGCAAAAGAATTGCAAGTTTGCAGGTACCTATCTCATGCACTGATTTTAATGCGAAATGTTTAAGATTAATGATAATCGAAAAAATGTAAAAGCTACGATAATGTTTTCGAGAGATAAAGATATTATAATATACGTTACGCTCAGCCATTAGCTGCTACAAGTTAACTAACTTTAAGCTCACATTCTAGCCGCGCTATTAGTCTCATCAAAGTTGGGATAGTTATGATTAATTCTGAATTCGAAATGTAAGTCAAAGGTTAAGTAAAACATAATAATTGAGGTACCTGTAACCGTGGATTACACGATAAACAGACAAATTGTACAGTACAAACAAAGAACATGCTCAACTCCGTTGGAATGCACGAGTAACTGCACTACAAGATTACTGGTAAAGCTACTACTGGTAATGCATGAGTTTACCAACGAAAGGTGGTAACTTTGTGGAGCAAACTGAGCATTACGAAAGAAATCATACCTAAATTATCATGATTTAACTTGACTCGTTCTCTGACCCACTGCTCTGTAATTCTGAGCGCCATTTTTTGAAAAATTGTGGGTTCCAGACTCCCACAAATCTAGTTGCCGACTACTACTTAGTGTAAGAACAAGTAATATATAGATTTAGGCCAGCCTAAAAGCGTAGCTCCTGGGCCGGGTTGTTCAGAGCCCGATCAAACTAGCCGAGGATAAAGTAGAATTTTGATTTGAGTTTTGTAACTTTGCGGTGAGATTTTCTGTATATTGGTTTTGTGTTTTGAATTTTAATGAAAGCAAAATACGCAAAACAAAAGCAGTGAAAAAACTTTGTACAAAAGAAAAGGTTATAATTCGGTTAAATTTTAATCCTGGGTTAGCGTTAACCGGCTTCCTACCAACCCTACGCTGTTTACAGCAAGTTAATCCTGACATGAGCCCGCGATCTAATCGAAAAAAGCAGCACTTGGGCAGCGGTCAACTTTAAAAAAACACGTGACCTCGATGAGCCCTGAACTTGAGCCCGCGATATGGTCACGTGATACTGGTCAGCGGATTCCTTGTTTTGACAGGTGTCAATTGACTGCAACATGGATGTCCAAAGGACGCTTTAAACCAAGGGTACATGTGCTCTGTCAACCTACAAGGAAAGCCCGCGAAAACTGAAGCCTCGTTTTGGTTTACGTGTCAATTGTGGCCGCCATGTTGCGCGACTCCACCACCGTCGTCGTCGTCGTCGTCGTCGTCGTCGTGCGTACGCGCCCACGAGCAATACCGCTAGCCATGATACACATGAGAAAATCAGTTCATGGGTTCCCTTCAGTTTCCTAATATGGGTATGGGGCTCCGCTTGGCGGCCTTCGGCCGCCGGAGCTCCGATCCGCTATAATATGGGTATGGGGCTCCGCTTGGCGGCCTTCGGCCGCCGGAGCTCCGCTATAATGTCCCGAGGCTTGGCTTACGTGAATTCCTTAGCTTGCGCGAAAGTCGCGCGCGAGATCACGCAGTAAAATGCCGACAAACCTCAAAATTTGTTTATCGCAAAAGTTGCGTGCTTGTTGACTCGAAAACTTGCAAGGAAAGAAATCATGCTGTCAGGGGGTAATACACTTCCAATAACTTTTTTGTTATACACTTCCAATGACTCACGTGAAGCTACGCGACGCCTCAAACAAAGCATACTGGCTGTAAGCGGCTGAGATTTGCTGAGCCGCGATACAATCCTAACATGTTGCCTCTAGCTTGGAGGTTTCAATCAAATTACTTAGCGCAAAACAACATTTCCCTTTAATAAAAGAGATATTTCAGAGGAAAATTTACGAAGTGCTCGCTGCTCGCCATCTGTACTCGCAAAAATAAACGTACTGCTCGCATGCTGGCAAATGCTCCTGCAAAACTTGATATATTGCTAGAAAAGCACGAAGTTGGAATGTTGCTATCAACTGCAGTAATAACGATTTCTCAAACTCATTAATAATTCATCAAGTTCATGACCATGACTGCGTTTGGATATCTGATCTTTTTACGATTTTATCTCTCCGTTTTCTCTTGGTTTACAGTTTCGATTGAGAAGATATATCAAACACGAAAGACCGTGTTTGACCCTATTTCCAAACAACTCTCTTCTTGGTGTTTGGAAATGTGGTCAAACACTGTCTTTCGTGTTTGATGTATTACTCACCAAAACTAAACGGCTAGCCCCACCCCCCCCCCCCCCAAGCCAACTCGCGCGTAACTAACTACTGTACAGTAATGGTTAGAAATCCGAATGTTTCAATTTATGGAAGCTTAAAATTTAAATCAGCTTTTAAAGTTTTGAAACAAACCTTTTGTTTATGAACGACGAGCCTAGCAAGCGCAAAAACGGTGGTTTTTTTTTTGGCATCACGATATCCCGTTACTATCGCTATCATTAACACAGTTTAACGCCAAGATTTTGAGCGTGTTAGGATTTTATCGCTGACCTCCAAAAGCGTTCCATACATATTTTAATCCACAACAATCAGGACTTAGTTTGATGTCATCTTTTGTTTTAACATGTCACTTTTTTCACAACAAATGTCGCATGCTTAAAAATGAAAAATAAAATTCAACTTGGAATTTGGTGGCGAATTTACTTTGTGAGAATAAAGAAAAAAAACAAGCAAAGAAAATGAGCAACTTGACTTTTATTTTCAATTTCTCTTCAGTCTGTTTTTTAAGCATCTCTTGCGTATTCGCTTCCTTTTTCTTTTTTCTAAGTTTCTTTTGTTTTCGAAACAAACACTAAAATACCAAGGAACGAAAAGGTTTACATTGTAATTTGCTATTGTATTCAAGTGTAGCCTTTGTTTTTGTGCGTATGTTTGGTTGGTTCTACGAAATCGCTTACATCTTTCGAGGTTCGAAATGTCAGTTCTAGTGCGCAAGTAGTGGACTGCATCTAGTAGGTACTCTTTAAATGCGAGTAAGAGTACAGTCACACGTGGTTCTAGCATCGTGATTTAGGCAGAGTCCAAACTTCAAGACAAGGCTCTCACAGGTCAATAAAAAGGCTTGGCAAGCTGCTAAAATAATATTGTTAATAATTATTATTTTTCACCAGTTAACGGAGGCTGGGCAGTGGTTTAAAAGAAATGGCTCAGGACTGCAACAAGGTGCGCTCTGTTCTAAGTCTTGTTGTGACAAATTACTCAGGTAGGTAAGCACTGCAATATTCGGAATTCCCAGATGTTGTTCTTCAGCTCCAGGTGCGCTAAATTTGTGTTGGATTAACGTTTAGTCAATCAGATTTTTATGAACGTACTAAAATAACTCGAAAGCGGTGTTTTCAGTTGATGAAAAGACACTGTAATGAAGCCGAGACTCTGCAGTGAAGTAACTTTTAGTTTGCCAAGTGCTTGGCGCTGTCCAACGACGTGTAGTTCGATTTGTCAAAACAATTATGAACAAGAAAAGGTTGTAATGAACAACCTGCTACGAGAACTATGATGACTCTCTTTAGAGGCCAGACCGAAAAAAACACCGCGCACAGATTTTCTATACATGTATAAAGAGCGAACCAGTGATAAAGATTCCCAGATATCTGGATGTGCGTGATAAAAGAGCAACAAGGACGCAAGCTAGTGCCTGGGTCATGCAGTCCAACATTGCTGATGGACACAACTCTACAACTAGTTCCCACAGACAATTAATTAGACTTTGCGAAAAAGAAAACGCTGAGTATTGAAAGTGCACAGCACAACTAACTGTCCCAAGGAATCTGAGCCTGACGTATTGAATTCTTTTTCTGCGACGCAGGTTAAAAACTCAAATTTTACAAAGAATGCGTGAGCTCATTAGCGCTTTTGCCATTGAGACATTTTACATTTTTTTTTTCAATTTCTCCTCGAATATTACACCCAAAGAGCCAAAAATGCTTTAATTGTTTGTAGTCAAATCTTGTATAGCGTGATGCCTTCTTTGCCCAAAGACTTAAACATGACGTCAGCAACGATTCGCTTTTTGACTGAAATAGTCGTTCACTAACAAACTTATGACTTTGACATTTGTTTGTATCGTAGCAGACTGTTCACAGCCCTCCATTTTCTCGTATTTTTATTCCATTGTTGAACGCGCGCATAGAATCGCGAGAAAACTGGACGCCAGCGCAAAACGGGAGACTTGACAGGGTCGTTTGGCTTGCTTCGCTTTGCTCGTTTCGTTCACAGTTCCACTTAAGGCGGGGGTCTACCTGAAAGCCGTATTTTGGCTTGGTATTATGTTCTTAATGCAAATATCTCGTTTACGTTTCAAGCAATCAAGAATCTGTTCACTCATTACACACATCTATGTTTTGCGCCGTTTTGTAAATTTTTTGGTGATTTTTAGGTTTATTTGGAGACAGATAGTTTTTCTCAAAGGATTAGTAAAATTTATGGAAATAGGAAATTTTGAAGATTTGGTGTTGTTTTAAAATTAGAGTTTGAAGTTAAAAATTGATAGATACACACCAAACAGTTGCCTAACAACCCGAGTGCCATTGTGGGGTCGGGCAACTGTCTGGTGGTGTTCCATAACCTTTTCTCCCCCTTTCAATCTCTCTTTAAACTTCCTCAAATTTCACTTTAATTCAGGTAAAGCCCCACCTTAAAGGAGGACAATTTCGAATATTCCTGACATTTAAACCCAGGTTTTTTTATGCCAGATATATTAATCTGATATCGATACAAGTTAAAACGCGTGTTTTAACATGTTTGTTTAAGGGAAAAAAAAAAACGAAAAATAATCCAAACAAAATGCTCCTCGTTCTCTGCTCCCCCCTACCCCCCTCATGGGGTAGAGTTAACGGGAGCAGAGTCTCTGCAGAGTCCCACCCTCACCGGTCCACCCGCACGAGGAGCCTCCAACACCCCTTCGATGCGACTAAATTTAAATAAGAGGTGAAATGCTCTTTGCCTCCCTTTTGGGAGGCATTTCTTAGACTCGCACGAGGCGAAGCCTCGTTTTGGCGCTAAGCTTATTGTTGTCCTATAATGCCATGCAATCGCTGTTTTCATATCTAATCGTGACAGACGCGTTCAATTTGTGATTTTCTTCACATCTATTAGCTTGACAGTAGCTACAGCTTGAAAAACCTTGAAAACTTCTCTTAAGGCGGGGGTCTACCTGAAAGCCGTATTTTGGCTTGGTATTATGTTCTTAATGCAAATATCTCGTTTACGTTTCAAGCAATCAAGAATCTGTTCACTCATTACACACATCTATGTTTTGCGCCGTTTTGTAAATTTTTTGGTGATTTTTAGGTTTATTTGGAGACAGATAGTTTTTCTCAAAGGATTAGTAAAATTTATGGAAATAGGAAATTTTGAAGATTTGGTGTTGTTTTAAAATTAGAGTTTGAAGTTAAAAATTGATAGATACACACCAAACAGTTGCCTAACAACCCGAGTGCCATTGTGGGGTCGGGCAACTGTCTGGTGGTGTTCCATAACCTTTTCTCCCCCTTTCAATCTCTCTTTAAACTTCCTCAAATTTCACTTTAATTCAGGTAAAGCCCCACCTTAAAGGAGGACAATTTCGAATATTCCTGACATTTAAACCCAGGTTTTTTTATGCCAGATATATTAATCTGATATCGATACAAGTTAAAACGCGTGTTTTAACATGTTTGTTTAAGGGAAAAAAAAAAACGAAAAATAATCCAAACAAAATGCTCCTCGTTCTCTGCTCCCCCCTACCCCCCTCATGGGGTAGAGTTAACGGGAGCAGAGTCTCTGCAGAGTCCCACCCTCACCGGTCCACCCGCACGAGGAGCCTCCAACACCCCTTCGATGCGACTAAATTTAAATAAGAGGTGAAATGCTCTTTGCCTCCCTTTTGGGAGGCATTTCTTAGACTCGCACGAGGCGAAGCCTCGTTTTGGCGCTAAGCTTATTGTTGTCCTATAATGCCATGCAATCGCTGTTTTCATATCTAATCGTGACAGACGCGTTCAATTTGTGATTTTCTTCACATCTATTAGCTTGACAGTAGCTACAGCTTGAAAAACCTTGAAAACTTCTCTTAAGGCGGGGGTCTACCTGAAAGCCGTATTTTGGCTTGGTATTATGTTCTTAATGCAAATATCTCGTTTACGTTTCAAGCAATCAAGAATCTGTTCACTCATTACACACATCTATGTTTTGCGCCGTTTTGTAAATTTTTTGGTGATTTTTAGGTTTATTTGGAGACAGATAGTTTTTCTCAAAGGATTAGTAAAATTTATGGAAATAGGAAATTTTGAAGATTTGGTGTTGTTTTAAAATTAGAGTTTGAAGTTAAAAATTGATAGATACACACCAAACAGTTGCCTAACAACCCGAGTGCCATTGTGGGGTCGGGCAACTGTCTGGTGGTGTTCCATAACCTTTTCTCCCCCTTTCAATCTCTCTTTAAACTTCCTCAAATTTCACTTTAATTCAGGTAAAGCCCCACCTTAAAGGAGGACAATTTCGAATATTCCTGACATTTAAACCCAGGTTTTTTTATGCCAGATATATTAATCTGATATCGATACAAGTTAAAACGCGTGTTTTAACATGTTTGTTTAAGGGAAAAAAAAAAACGAAAAATAATCCAAACAAAATGCTCCTCGTTCTCTGCTCCCCCCTACCCCCCTCATGGGGTAGAGTTAACGGGAGCAGAGTCTCTGCAGAGTCCCACCCTCACCGGTCCACCCGCACGAGGAGCCTCCAACACCCCTTCGATGCGACTAAATTTAAATAAGAGGTGAAATGCTCTTTGCCTCCCTTTTGGGAGGCATTTCTTAGACTCGCACGAGGCGAAGCCTCGTTTTGGCGCTAAGCTTATTGTTGTCCTATAATGCCATGCAATCGCTGTTTTCATATCTAATCGTGACAGACGCGTTCAATTTGTGATTTTCTTCACATCTATTAGCTTGACAGTAGCTACAGCTTGAAAAACCTTGAAAACTTCTCTTAAGGCGGGGGTCTACCTGAAAGCCGTATTTTGGCTTGGTATTATGTTCTTAATGCAAATATCTCGTTTACGTTTCAAGCAATCAAGAATCTGTTCACTCATTACACACATCTATGTTTTGCGCCGTTTTGTAAATTTTTTGGTGATTTTTAGGTTTATTTGGAGACAGATAGTTTTTCTCAAAGGATTAGTAAAATTTATGGAAATAGGAAATTTTGAAGATTTGGTGTTGTTTTAAAATTAGAGTTTGAAGTTAAAAATTGATAGATACACACCAAACAGTTGCCTAACAACCCGAGTGCCATTGTGGGGTCGGGCAACTGTCTGGTGGTGTTCCATAACCTTTTCTCCCCCTTTCAATCTCTCTTTAAACTTCCTCAAATTTCACTTTAATTCAGGTAAAGCCCCACCTTAAAGGAGGACAATTTCGAATATTCCTGACATTTAAACCCAGGTTTTTTTATGCCAGATATATTAATCTGATATCGATACAAGTTAAAACGCGTGTTTTAACATGTTTGTTTAAGGGAAAAAAAAAAACGAAAAATAATCCAAACAAAATGCTCCTCGTTCTCTGCTCCCCCCTACCCCCCTCATGGGGTAGAGTTAACGGGAGCAGAGTCTCTGCAGAGTCCCACCCTCACCGGTCCACCCGCACGAGGAGCCTCCAACACCCCTTCGATGCGACTAAATTTAAATAAGAGGTGAAATGCTCTTTGCCTCCCTTTTGGGAGGCATTTCTTAGACTCGCACGAGGCGAAGCCTCGTTTTGGCGCTAAGCTTATTGTTGTCCTATAATGCCATGCAATCGCTGTTTTCATATCTAATCGTGACAGACGCGTTCAATTTGTGATTTTCTTCACATCTATTAGCTTGACAGTAGCTACAGCTTGAAAAACCTTGAAAACTTCTCTTAAGGCGGGGGTCTACCTGAAAGCCGTATTTTGGCTTGGTATTATGTTCTTAATGCAAATATCTCGTTTACGTTTCAAGCAATCAAGAATCTGTTCACTCATTACACACATCTATGTTTTGCGCCGTTTTGTAAATTTTTTGGTGATTTTTAGGTTTATTTGGAGACAGATAGTTTTTCTCAAAGGATTAGTAAAATTTATGGAAATAGGAAATTTTGAAGATTTGGTGTTGTTTTAAAATTAGAGTTTGAAGTTAAAAATTGATAGATACACACCAAACAGTTGCCTAACAACCCGAGTGCCATTGTGGGGTCGGGCAACTGTCTGGTGGTGTTCCATAACCTTTTCTCCCCCTTTCAATCTCTCTTTAAACTTCCTCAAATTTCACTTTAATTCAGGTAAAGCCCCACCTTAAAGGAGGACAATTTCGAATATTCCTGACATTTAAACCCAGGTTTTTTTATGCCAGATATATTAATCTGATATCGATACAAGTTAAAACGCGTGTTTTAACATGTTTGTTTAAGGGAAAAAAAAAAACGAAAAATAATCCAAACAAAATGCTCCTCGTTCTCTGCTCCCCCCTACCCCCCTCATGGGGTAGAGTTAACGGGAGCAGAGTCTCTGCAGAGTCCCACCCTCACCGGTCCACCCGCACGAGGAGCCTCCAACACCCCTTCGATGCGACTAAATTTAAATAAGAGGTGAAATGCTCTTTGCCTCCCTTTTGGGAGGCATTTCTTAGACTCGCACGAGGCGAAGCCTCGTTTTGGCGCTAAGCTTATTGTTGTCCTATAATGCCATGCAATCGCTGTTTTCATATCTAATCGTGACAGACGCGTTCAATTTGTGATTTTCTTCACATCTATTAGCTTGACAGTAGCTACAGCTTGAAAAACCTTGAAAACTTCTCTTAAGGCGGGGGTCTACCTGAAAGCCGTATTTTGGCTTGGTATTATGTTCTTAATGCAAATATCTCGTTTACGTTTCAAGCAATCAAGAATCTGTTCACTCATTACACACATCTATGTTTTGCGCCGTTTTGTAAATTTTTTGGTGATTTTTAGGTTTATTTGGAGACAGATAGTTTTTCTCAAAGGATTAGTAAAATTTATGGAAATAGGAAATTTTGAAGATTTGGTGTTGTTTTAAAATTAGAGTTTGAAGTTAAAAATTGATAGATACACACCAAACAGTTGCCTAACAACCCGAGTGCCATTGTGGGGTCGGGCAACTGTCTGGTGGTGTTCCATAACCTTTTCTCCCCCTTTCAATCTCTCTTTAAACTTCCTCAAATTTCACTTTAATTCAGGTAAAGCCCCACCTTAAAGGAGGACAATTTCGAATATTCCTGACATTTAAACCCAGGTTTTTTTATGCCAGATATATTAATCTGATATCGATACAAGTTAAAACGCGTGTTTTAACATGTTTGTTTAAGGGAAAAAAAAAAACGAAAAATAATCCAAACAAAATGCTCCTCGTTCTCTGCTCCCCCCTACCCCCCTCATGGGGTAGAGTTAACGGGAGCAGAGTCTCTGCAGAGTCCCACCCTCACCGGTCCACCCGCACGAGGAGCCTCCAACACCCCTTCGATGCGACTAAATTTAAATAAGAGGTGAAATGCTCTTTGCCTCCCTTTTGGGAGGCATTTCTTAGACTCGCACGAGGCGAAGCCTCGTTTTGGCGCTAAGCTTATTGTTGTCCTATAATGCCATGCAATCGCTGTTTTCATATCTAATCGTGACAGACGCGTTCAATTTGTGATTTTCTTCACATCTATTAGCTTGACAGTAGCTACAGCTTGAAAAACCTTGAAAACTTCTCTTAAGGCGGGGGTCTACCTGAAAGCCGTATTTTGGCTTGGTATTATGTTCTTAATGCAAATATCTCGTTTACGTTTCAAGCAATCAAGAATCTGTTCACTCATTACACACATCTATGTTTTGCGCCGTTTTGTAAATTTTTTGGTGATTTTTAGGTTTATTTGGAGACAGATAGTTTTTCTCAAAGGATTAGTAAAATTTATGGAAATAGGAAATTTTGAAGATTTGGTGTTGTTTTAAAATTAGAGTTTGAAGTTAAAAATTGATAGATACACACCAAACAGTTGCCTAACAACCCGAGTGCCATTGTGGGGTCGGGCAACTGTCTGGTGGTGTTCCATAACCTTTTCTCCCCCTTTCAATCTCTCTTTAAACTTCCTCAAATTTCACTTTAATTCAGGTAAAGCCCCACCTTAAAGGAGGACAATTTCGAATATTCCTGACATTTAAACCCAGGTTTTTTTATGCCAGATATATTAATCTGATATCGATACAAGTTAAAACGCGTGTTTTAACATGTTTGTTTAAGGGAAAAAAAAAAACGAAAAATAATCCAAACAAAATGCTCCTCGTTCTCTGCTCCCCCCTACCCCCCTCATGGGGTAGAGTTAACGGGAGCAGAGTCTCTGCAGAGTCCCACCCTCACCGGTCCACCCGCACGAGGAGCCTCCAACACCCCTTCGATGCGACTAAATTTAAATAAGAGGTGAAATGCTCTTTGCCTCCCTTTTGGGAGGCATTTCTTAGACTCGCACGAGGCGAAGCCTCGTTTTGGCGCTAAGCTTATTGTTGTCCTATAATGCCATGCAATCGCTGTTT
The DNA here is from genome assembly GCA_964020085.1 of Micromussa lordhowensis. Lineage (NCBI taxonomy): Eukaryota > Metazoa > Cnidaria > Anthozoa > Scleractinia > Lobophylliidae > Micromussa > Micromussa lordhowensis. Next base: position 4,801,645 of record OZ026606.1, on the reverse strand, counting down.
TCATATCTAATCGTGACAGACGCGTTCAATTTGTGATTTTCTTCACATCTATTAGCTTGACAGTAGCTACAGCTTGAAAAACCTTGAAAACTTCTCTTAAGGCGGGGGTCTACCTGAAAGCCGTATTTTGGCTTGGTATTATGTTCTTAATGCAAATATCTCGTTTACGTTTCAAGCAATCAAGAATCTGTTCACTCATTACACACATCTATGTTTTGCGCCGTTTTGTAAATTTTTTGGTGATTTTTAGGTTTATTTGGAGACAGATAGTTTTTCTCAAAGGATTAGTAAAATTTATGGAAATAGGAAATTTTGAAGATTTGGTGTTGTTTTAAAATTAGAGTTTGAAGTTAAAAATTGATAGATACACACCAAACAGTTGCCTAACAACCCGAGTGCCATTGTGGGGTCGGGCAACTGTCTGGTGGTGTTCCATAACCTTTTCTCCCCCTTTCAATCTCTCTTTAAACTTCCTCAAATTTCACTTTAATTCAGGTAAAGCCCCACCTTAAAGGAGGACAATTTCGAATATTCCTGACATTTAAACCCAGGTTTTTTTATGCCAGATATATTAATCTGATATCGATACAAGTTAAAACGCGTGTTTTAACATGTTTGTTTAAGGGAAAAAAAAAAACGAAAAATAATCCAAACAAAATGCTCCTCGTTCTCTGCTCCCCCCTACCCCCCTCATGGGGTAGAGTTAACGGGAGCAGAGTCTCTGCAGAGTCCCACCCTCACCGGTCCACCCGCACGAGGAGCCTCCAACACCCCTTCGATGCGACTAAATTTAAATAAGAGGTGAAATGCTCTTTGCCTCCCTTTTGGGAGGCATTTCTTAGACTCGCACGAGGCGAAGCCTCGTTTTGGCGCTAAGCTTATTGTTGTCCTATAATGCCATGCAATCGCTGTTTTCATATCTAATCGTGACAGACGCGTTCAATTTGTGATTTTCTTCACATCTATTAGCTTGACAGTAGCTACAGCTTGAAAAACCTTGAAAACTTCTCTTAAGGCGGGGGTCTACCTGAAAGCCGTATTTTGGCTTGGTATTATGTTCTTAATGCAAATATCTCGTTTACGTTTCAAGCAATCAAGAATCTGTTCACTCATTACACACATCTATGTTTTGCGCCGTTTTGTAAATTTTTTGGTGATTTTTAGGTTTATTTGGAGACAGATAGTTTTTCTCAAAGGATTAGTAAAATTTATGGAAATAGGAAATTTTGAAGATTTGGTGTTGTTTTAAAATTAGAGTTTGAAGTTAAAAATTGATAGATACACACCAAACAGTTGCCTAACAACCCGAGTGCCATTGTGGGGTCGGGCAACTGTCTGGTGGTGTTCCATAACCTTTTCTCCCCCTTTCAATCTCTCTTTAAACTTCCTCAAATTTCACTTTAATTCAGGTAAAGCCCCACCTTAAACCCTTTATTCTCATTTACACCCATCTATACTCCTGTACACCCCTGTATTTGTATGTATACCCATGTATACTCCTGTAAATCCCTGTATTGTCATGTACACCCATGTATACTCCTGGAGATCCCTGTATTCTCATGTACACCCATGATAACTCATGTAAACCCCTGTATTCCCATATTCACCCATGTATACTCCTGTAAACCCCTGTATTCTCATGTACACCCATCTATACTCCTGTAAACCCCTGTATTCCCATATTCACCCATGTATACTCCTGTAAACCCCTGTATTCTCATGCACACCCATCTATACTCCTGTAAACCCCTGTATTCCCATATTCACCCATGTATACTCCTGTAAACCCCTGTATTCTCATGTTCACCCATGTATACTCCTGTAAACCCCCGCATTCTCATGGTGGGTGACTATATGGTGTGGTAACATGAAGCATTTGCCGGAAGGAGCCGCAAATTTGTGTGCCAGTCGGCCTGATTGAAACGCCATTGAAGTCGGGATACGTTTCTCATTAGAGAAGGCATTCATTATTCAAGAAAACGGATTTACAACTGCAAAGACATATCAGATTAACGAAGGGGAAAATTGGCGTCTTCAAGCTTTTAATTTGGCGCCAAAAATGGGTCGCACGCGTTCGGCAACTCTTCGATCGCTGTCTCCGGGGTCGTCTCCGGGTAGGAAAATAGTCAAAATAGTAGTATATATGCTGTTCCTCGTCAAATCAAACCCAGAATTCTCGAGTTATAATTAAGCATTAGAAGAAGCTAAAGCAACTTTACCTTTGTCTCCTTTTTTTGTTAGCTGCAAAGATAAGACTGTTATCGTGTCATTTCGGCGGGACAGCTCGGTTTGACTGCTTGTACTTTGGTATGAGGTGCCATTACCGCCAAAATTAAGCCCTCCCAATTTTTGTAAATGGTGCCTTTATTTTTGTAAATGGTGCCTTTATGTTTGTAAATGGTGCCTTTCGTTTTTGTAAATGGTGCCTTTATTTTTGTAAATGGTGCCTTTATTTTTGTAAATGGTGCCTTTATTTTTGTAAATGGTGCCTTTATTTTTGTAAATGGTGCCTTTATTTTTGTAAATGGTGCCTTTATGTTTGTAAATGGTGCCTTTCGTTTTTGTAAATGGTGCCTTTATTTTTGTAAATGGTGCCTTTCGTTTTTGTAAATGGTGCCTTTATTTTTGTAAATGGTGCCTTTTGTTTTTGTAAATGGTGCCTTTATTTTTTTAAATGGTGCTTTTCGTTTTTGCAAATGGTGCCCTTTTTGTTCAGAGGTCTGGTGACAACATCAGACGACCTGACCGAGAAAGACTAATCAAAGGGCAAATTTCAAAATGGCCGATTGTGCGGAAGGTCTTCGTAACCTTGTGTTGGGGGAAATAGGCCTTATCACGGTTTCCGACGTCATTTTGACGGGTAGGCAAAGCGGTCAGAAATTACAGTGTTTGTATGGGAATCCGATGGCAAAGAACTTTTTCCAAAATCGAATTTTACGCAATTTGTGAATCGCAATGTTAAAATATCAGGTGGAAGATTGTATTCACCAAGTTTGAAGGATGTAACTTAACTAGAAGACGCTCAGTTAATTTTTATAATTTAGCATACTTTCAATACTTTCAACAACACAAGGTTACGAAGACCTTCCGCACAATCGGCCATTTTGAAATTTGCCCTTTGATTAGTCTTTCTCGGTCAGGTCGTCTGATGTTGTCACCAGACCTCTGAACAAAAAGGGCACCATTTACAATAAACAATTATTGGATGAGGTTTTTGTGATATCCAGAATAATCAAGGTCGAGGTAAGAGTTATCAGCCGAAGCCGAAGGCTGAGGCTGATAACCCTTACCGAGACCTTGATTATTCTGGATATCACAAAAACCGAATCTAAAATAATTGTTTTATTATACATTGAACGAACGCAAAAACTTGGAAGTCATGTTTCTGCTTCTTCACTGACGGCAAGCAACACGAATCGCGCGAAGTTGACATGATTACCCTTGGAAATCATGCATTGCGCGCGCAACCTACAGATTATTCACTAATCTGTAGGTACAGATTAGTGAATAATCTGTAGGTTGCGCTGTTCCCCAGAATTAACAGTAGGCTTTTAGCCAATGAGAAGACAGATGGTAACTACAATGTATAATAAAAATGAAAAGCACCATTTAAAAAAATAAAGGCACCATTTACAAAAACGAAAGGCACCATTTACAAAAATAAAGGCACCATTTACAAAAACGAAAGGCACCATTTACAAAAATAAAGGCACCATTTACAAAAACGAAAGGCACCATTTACAAAAATAAAGGCACCATTTACAAAAGGCACCATTTACAAAAATAAAGGCACCATTTACAAAAACGAAATGCACCATTTACAAAAATAAAGGCACCATTTACAAAAACGAAAGGCACCATTTACAAAAATAAAGGCACCATTTACAAAAACGAAAGGCACCATTTACAAAAATAAAGGCACCATTTACAAAAACGAAAGGCACCATTTACAAAAATAAAGGCACCATTTACAAAAACGAAAGGCATCATTTACAAAAACGAAAGGCACCATTTACAAAAATAAAGGCACCATTTACAAAAAAAGGCACCATTTACAAAAATAAAGGCACCATTTACAAAAACGAAAGGCACCATTTACAAAAATAAAGGCACCATTTACAAAAATAAAGGCACCATTTACAAAAATTGGGAGGGCTGAATTTTGGCGGTAATGGCACCTCATACTTTGGGCAAAGCGACCATTTTTTGAAATGTTTTTTTCTATTTTTGAGTTGGGAGGTATATGACATTTGTCTCGGGAAAAATTGAGGGTCTCGGGAAAACACAACTCACTGTTTCCCTTGGGACCAGTAATTAAGTGCTTTTTGATTTCTTCTCCTATGCTAGTGTCCAAGCGCGATGGATTCTCTGAAATATATCTTATCATGATCTTGACTTCAGATAACTGACCTATGGTTCTCGTCTTATTTCACCTGCGGGATTCGTCGTTATCTTAGCGGTGAGTCTTATTTTATAGCTTTCCCTTGTCAAAACAAATTAGTCCCAATCGCTTGTATCTTTAGTTTAAAAATTAGTGAAGACAGAGAGGTAAGAGGTAAAGTTTCTAAATTTTTCGTTTAGCCAAGTGATGTCATTTTCCCCTTCCCCATTACAACCGAATAAACAGGTTCAAGCAAATGACAAGCTAAAAAAGGCTGAACTAAACAAAAAAATGTTACTTCGAAAGCCTTACAACACCGTAAGTTACTTAGACCAGCTGTTTAGCAAGTAAATCAACCGCTTAACAATGGAAGAAGAAAATAGAAGAAAACTAATCAAAAAAAATTAATTTCCTCGATTGTGATTGGTTTAAAAAACTCCTATTTTCCACTAATTCACTTGCCAAGTTGTTATAGGACAGTTTGTTATCGGCAGGTATGTTTTGCAGGTTGCAGGTTGAAACAACTTGTTTATTTGAGTCAAAGTCAAATAAACCCCAGTATAGAGGCTAACCGCAAGCAACCTAAGCTAAGTAAGCCTCAGCGGAGTGCTATTCAGGCTAACCGAGGTGCTAAGTAGACTCACTCAGACTTAAAAGTCCATTTTTCAACCTGCAACCTACAACCTGCAAAACATACCTGCCCGTTTGTTATTGGACAGTTTGTTATCAGACAGTTCAATAAGCCAATCACATTCAAAGCTGTAGTTTAAATCAGCCAATCTCAATTTGAGAGTGACATGTAATGTAAATTTTCCCTTTATTTTATTTTTCTTTTCTCGGAAATTGTAATTTTTATGATTAATTGGTAATAAGACTTTGTGTCGTTTAATTTGGTCTGTAATCATACTCGTGATAAACAAATTGGACTCCTGCTGCGCGGCAGTCCGATTTTGTTAACAGACCGAATTGGACTCCACTCAGTCCTATTACCATTACTTATACCAGGTCTTTTGCGTCCAATTGTTTTTATTGTATCCGTGGACAGTTTTGGTTAATTGCATTTCAACGTAACGGAAAGGGTAAGGAAAAACTGGTATCTTTGATAAATAGCAATCCATGTCCTTTATTACTTCCATCACAGCTGCAGTCACGTTTTTACAAAAAGGTTTTAAAATTGCCATTCATTCACTCTCTCTTCCTCTTTTTAAATTAATTCTAATTTACTCATCATAATGCTAGTTAACAGGCTTTCAGAATCCTCATTCGAGTTTCGGTTGAAACAAAAAATCTATTTCAGTTAATTTTTTAAGCTGAAATATCTCAAGAATAGTCAGTTGAAGAGTTCATAGAAATGTTTAACTTGTGATAGGTTGCCCTGATTGTTTAGAACTAATTCAGTGTGCGCAGTAACTGACGCTGATAATAATAAGACAGCACTTAAATGCTCTAGACAATTCTGGTAAAACAAGAAACTGTCATCCTATTGACTTCAATGTGTTCACTTCTTTCACTTAGCAACTGATCATGAGAAGGATGAATTACTTGTACAAAACCAACGCCCTGAGGCAACCATTGTGCACATGGAGGTGAGGTTCCGTAAACCTCTGAAAAAGTTTGTTTAATCTGAAAAGCAAAAAAAGGAAAAATATAATATTCAATCCGTGATGAAGGCTATTTAAAAAAAAATCCAAGTTCCCAGAATGAGTTGAACCAATGACCGTCTTTATAAAAACTGAATGCTTTATCACTAAGCAACTGGAGACTCCTTGTAGCGGGGCCAAAGAACAAGGTTCAGATGTGACAGACTAAAAATGACCATTGGAGATGATTTTAGCTGCTCCCTTGGAGATTAGAGGACTGTGGATTTAATTCAAATTCATTTTATTAGGGGACTGCAGAAGGGTTGGGGGCTTAAAATTTATGCTCTAAACAATCTTGACTTGTTAGAAAGTGGAATACTTACATATTACAAGGAGTTCAATACTTGTGCCCAATAGACTCTTTTCATAAACAGCTGTTTAAAATTCTTTTGTGTGCATTTAAATTAGCCTTGCCAACCTAGTTTCAGAGTAAAAATTCTTTTCAATTACCAACTTCAAAATGAGGTTGGTAAGGCTAATTTTAATACTTCCAAAATAATTTATAACTGGCCGCCATTTATGAAAGTGGTCTATGTTTCCAGGAAAGAAGGAATACTTTGTATGGGAGTTTAATTCCCTTCCACAACCCTCTCTAGAAGAGTAGAAGGGTATCAAACTCCCTTGCTCAATTTTCCGCCTTGGGGGAGGGCAGGAAATTGCATCAGAAGCCTTTAACCCAGAATGGTATTAACATCATAGTATTAGCTTCTGCTTTGATAATGGGAGTGCTGATAGAAGTAAACAAAACTTACATGAAAAAGTAGAGAACGAGACAAGTTCATCAGCATTCACTTTTGAGGTTGTGCGGCATATTAAACAATTATTGGATGAGGTTTTTGTGATATCCAGAATAATCAAGGTCGAGGTAAGGGTTATCAGCCGAAGCCGAAGGCCGAGGCTGATAACCCTTACCGAGACCTTGATTATTCTGGATATCACAAAAACCGAATCTAATAATTGAAGGGCTTCGTGCAAAAAGGGCGTATATCGCTTTTTTAGCGGATTTTTTCATTTTTTTGCAGGATCAAGCTGATTTTTGGCAGACTGACTTGTGTTGACATGAAAAACATTGTTCCGTAATTGATTTTGTTCGTTTGCGCTTCGTTTTCCAGAAATAACGTATGCAAAAAACACTCAGTCTTCTAAGCGCCATCTTTTGGAGATCTTTTAGCACCTATCTAGCAGTCAGACTGTTGAGAATGTGCGAAGTCAAAATCAAATCCCACAGAATCTTAGCTGCACTTTCTTTTGAGTCAAGGGAAAATAGCACACGAGCGGAAATCTGGGAACGGATTGTTTACATCGGTTATTGTGACGTGAAACACAACACGTGAATTGATCGAGCGTCAAAAGGAAATAGTGCATGCTGCCTTAGAGCTCTGTCAACTAATATTTTAAGCCTTGTTTTAAAGTACCTTGCATGCCTGCCTGGTGGTTGAGAGGCATCATAAAGCCTTGATAAACCCATAAGTCACCAGCACGTTTTAAAGAACCAAAATGTGCTCTGATGTTCGAGCGAGGATATACTCATGTTATCCTTGTTTGAAGTCAGGTCGATCCAGGCAGCAAAGTCCAAGAGCAGTTCTTGCCCAAGAAAAAATGCTTCTCGTGAGTTGTGGCTCATTTGCCAAGCGTTGCTGGTGTCGAAGTTTGGAAAGCGAGAACTGGTTTTAGACTTCTAAAATGTCTTGCATCGATGGGAATGTGGCTGTGTACGCACGAGGCGAAAGGAGTCTTCCCAAGCATGCATAGCGATCACGCTCAGTGGACGTTTCATTGGTTTGGTGGCCTGGTAAACAGCAACATACTGTAAGAGGAAGTGGATTTTTGGAAGTTATTGACACAGGGATTCACACAGATAATGGACAACAAGTAGCAATCGATTATAACATAAATTTTATTTCAAATCGGCATGATTTGCAGTGTTTCGAACTTCTGGGATCAGGGGACAGAACCCTAACCTTGAAGGCTTCACGAAGTCAACATTTTGCTCTGCCGTAAGTCAAAAGAACATCTCTGCGATCGCTTATTGTCGTAGACTGCGAGCGGTACCTCTTTTGCTCGAACATTCGTAGAGAAAAACGGAAGAACGGAAATCAACATGAGCGTGCGAGCGTGATATGCGAAGCCGCGAGCTGTAAGTAGCGCAGGCGTCGGACAAGGCTCGCGGCTTTTATGAAACAAAAGTTTTCTTTTGTTCTTTTTAATTTGTTTTTCAAAGACTGAGTTTTTTGCATACGTTATTTCTCGAAAACGAAGCGCAAACCAACAAAATCAATTACGGAACAATGTTTTTCATGTCAACACAAGTCAGTCTGCCAAAAATCAGCTTGATCCTGCAGAAAATGAAAAAATCCGCTAAAAAAGCGATATACGCCCTTTTTGCACGAAGCCCTTCAATTGTTTTATTATACATTGAACGAACGCAAAAACTTGGAAGTCATGTTTCTGCTTCTTCACTGACGGCAAGCAACACGAATCGCGCGAAGTTGAGATGAGTACCCTTGGAAATCATGCATTGCGCGTGCAACCTACAGATTATTCACTAATCTGTAGGTACAGGTTAGTGAATGATCTGTAGGTTGCGCTGTTCCCCAAAATTAACAGTAGGCTTTTAGCCAATGAGAAGACAGATGGTAACTACAATGTATAATTGTAATTGTTTTTATTGTTTACATGTTTTAGCTATCATGTATTAGGGAAGGTTTTAAGAGCTTATTGGACTCCAGTCTTTAATTTGCTCTTAGCCCCCTTCCGTTACATCAGTGAAGTTTACTTTTGTTAACTGCAAAAGTCGCGTTCCTTTTTTTCTTCTTCTGTACTTCTTGTACATGATTTTAATATCATATATATGATCATGCATTACTATCAGGCAGGATCGAAAGATGAACAATTGATTTTTTTTCAAGTTTATCGAGTGTTTATCTAAAATGTTTATGCACTTGTCTTGAAGCTATTTTCTGTTCCTAATGTGCTGTCATTGTTCACATTCTTGACTATTCCTCAGCCTACCTGTTAATAAAATCAAATATATACAGTACATTAGAATATGTCCATGAGAATACCAAGCCAACTTGACTTTGTGCTAGGTATTGCATACTGATTGTCGTTCACTTTTACCTTGTGCAGTGTTAGAAACTCAATAGCAATTTCCCATTTCGATGTTCATTCAGTTTCCTTCGTCCAGTGCTATATTGATTGTCCAGTGCCAGAAGTTGCTGTAACTATTCTCCGTACTGATTTGATTGTTACTATTTTTTATCTTGCCCAGTATTAGAAATTATAGTAATCCTCTACTGCAGTTTTATCTTCTCTAGTGTCAGAACTAAAATAGTAATCCTCCATACTTATGGTCATTCACTTTTATCTTCTCTGGTGTCAGACCTTAAACATACTGATTGTCATTCAGTTTCATATTGTCCAGTGACATAAGTGAAATCCTCCAAACTGATTGCTGTTCACTTTTTTCTTCCGAGTAACAGAACTGAAGCAATTCTCCATATTGCTTATCATTTCATTTACCTTTTCCAGTGATATTCTATTTTATTTTGAAGTGTTAATTTCTGCACTTGTCTCATAGCCAGATCAAATGTTAATAAGAAGCAAATGTTGACGATACATTACAACAAATCAACTAGAATATCCAGCCTCCCCGACCTCACCCTCTGTAAATGTCACATATATATTGATTATTACTTATTTTTACCTTGTTCGATGCTGGAACTGATACGGTATCAATAGTAAATCCTCCACACTGATTGCCATTCATTGTGTATCTTGTCCGGTATGGGAACATAACTTTTCAATTCTTAAGATTGTCATTTGTATCTTGCCAGCTGTAAGACTTGAGGTAGTAATCCTAACAACTCATGTTGTAATCAGCCATACTGGTGCAGGTGTAAATTAACCCTCCATACTGATTGCCACTCATTTCTATCTTGTTCAGTGTTTTCTCATCATTCATTTTTATCTTGTGCAGACAGAACTGAAATAGTAATTCTCCATACTGATTATCATATAATTTTATCTTGTCCATTATGACAAGTGAAGTAGTATTTCTCCATACTGGTTGTCCTTCAGTTTTATATTCGCCGTTCCCCAGTGTCACAACTGATATATTATAATTCTCCATAACTATTGCCATTTATTTTTTCTTGTCCAGTATCAAGACTGATGCAGGGTTCGCACAGAAAATTGAAATCTTTTTTCAAGGACTTTTCAAGGACTTTTCAAGGACCAAAAGTATCTTTCAAGGACCCTTCATGGAATGTCATGTTACTCGTTTAACAAAATAAAGCATTCTGTACCTTTCAAATTAACAGTTTTTAAATGCATAGTACTTGCTGTTCCATTCGACTTTACATTCACTTGATGTTTACTTCCCGTCATGTGCGAACGCAATGCACTCTCACCCATCGATGTTAAAGCGATAGTTTTGTTGCATACAATGCAGATTGCTTTCTTCGAATCGCCTTTAACTTGCCTGACCCATTTATACTCTTCCATAGTTAACCACTTATGGTTAAAACTGCACTTTGCAGGCATTTTGCAGCGAAACCAACAACAACGCAATGTTTCAACTCCGTAATCTCAAGTCAGCTCCATGTGGCATGCTTAAGAGCATTACAAGTCATATACACAACCGCTGATCAATCTGGTCTCGGCTGACATTTTGGGTCGTGTTTGGTTTTCCCTTAAATTTTACATAATTCTTTGGATTTTTTTTTTTACAAAATTAAAATGGAAGAACACCCTAATCTTTACGATACAACTTTCCTGGTACTCTTCAGAGTCTATGTTGGCGAAAATTCAAGGACTTTTCAAGACCTTATCGTGGAATTCAAGGACTTTTCAAGGATTTTTGGCATTCAAGGACTTTTCAAGACTGTGCGAACCCTGTGATGTTGTAATTCTCCATACTGATTGCCGCCATTTTTATCTTGTCCAGTGTCAGTACTGATATTGTAATACTCCAGACTGATTGTAATTAATTTTTATCTTGTTCAGTGTCACAATTGATATTTTATTTCTCCATCCTTGTTGCCATTCAGTTGTCTTGTGTCGGAACTGAAATTGTAATGCACCATACTGAATGCCAGTCAGTTTTATCTTTTTCAGTGTCAGAAGTGATAATTGTAATTCTCCATATTGACTGCCATCATTTTTCTCTTGTGTAGTGTCAGAACTGAAATTGTACTCCACCATACATAATGCCAGTCAGTTTTGTCTTGTCCAGTGTCACAACTGATATTGTAATTCTGGATACTGTTTGCCGTTCATTGTTACCTTGTCCAGAGTCAGAACTGATCTTGTAATTTTCCATACTGGTGTAAATTTTTAATTTTCTTGTTTTAATTATTAGACTTGATCCAATGCTTTAATTTGCTCTTTATTATATTAGAGTGTCTCATATTTTAGTTTTTGGTATTATAGCTGCATATTTGAGAATCTGTATTATTACTTTTTAATAGCTCACCTTTTTATTCTGTACATATTTAAATGAGGGCCACTGGTTTTTCAGTTACTACTGTTCTGTGTTACCCTCAATCAATATAGTTGATTATGATTATTATGATTATTGTGATCATTATTATGATGATTATTATTATACTTCCAGTCCGTTTGGGAGGATTGGGCATAGCAAACCCTTCCAGTGATGCTAATTTCGATTATACCTCATCGGTCAAAGTGAGAGTGCCCCTTGTTGAGCAGATCATGTCACAGGTGCATCATCTGCCTGAAGATTCCCTGATAAGATCGGCACAGCAGGAAGTGAGTGCAGAATGAGCCAAAAACTGGGAAAAAGAGCGGAGAGGCTGAAGGAAGCTGCGCCACAGAAAACCCAACATGCACTACGTAGATCTTGCCACTGAAAAAGGTTCGTAATAAAGCGGCGTGCAAGACTAGATATACATGCACATGGTTTTTGGGAGCCCTAGTGATCAGCCTTTTTTGATGTCGGGGTTTGTCACCCGAATGCTGAATCCTATAGGGACCTCGAGCCATAGCAAATATATTGTCTACACAAGAATGAGAAAAAGCGTCAATACTCAAGCTTGATATCGAACATGGAACATTCACCCCTCTGATTTTTACAACAAGGGGTGAAATGGGAAAGGAGTGCTTGAACTACCACAGCAGACTAGCAGAGCTGATTGCTATCAAGAAAGGAGAGGACTACGCCAAAACAATCTCGTGGATATGAGCAAGAACCTCTTTTGCACTTCTGAGATCCGCATTAATCTGTCTCAGAGGAACTAGATCCACTGTAAGGAAATCATGGGACTTTTGCAATGCTGATATAGAAATTGAAGGAGCTATTTATTGCCTTTTTTTTCACTATGCATTTCTAATTATTGTAAATAGGTCTTTTTTAATTTTTTTTAATCTGATATATATAATTGGAAGATACATGTATTTTAATTTTTATAGATGAACTTTTGTAAATAGTTTTAAATTATTGATGAATTAAAAAAAAACAGTTAATTATTATGTAACAAAAAAAGATCATATATTGTAAATTTTAGTTTGTTTGAGAATTTGTTAATAAAGTTTTTAAAAAAGTATTATTATTACTTGGCTTCACACTAGAGCTTGTAAGTACAATCTAAGTATACTAGGGACCTACTTTGAGTCTGAAGGGGTAAAATGTACTTACTTGAGCTTTACTTAGTAATGAAGGAATCGTTCGCAGCTGAAAGAAGCCTAAGTAAGCCGCCATCAAGTATGGTCTACACCATACTTGAGAACGCACTTGACCAATAGGAAATTGAAGCCAACTGAAAGCGGCCTGCAGTGATGCTGCAATTCCGATGAACGGACAGACAAACTTGCCTGCTGAGATCAATGGAACCATTTAGAATGGATGGCTGGAGTTTAGAAGACACTATGGAGCATTCTTTTTTGTAACTAAAAAAATAGAAAGGAAAGAAAAGTCAATACAAGTGGATAAGCTTGTAAAACTTTAATTTGGATTTAATTTTCAGAGACAGCCTAAATCATCGGTTTTCGTTCCATCCCACACCTAGTGCGGTTCTGCCAAATTTCTTTGCATCACAACAGATCCGTCAACAAGTACAGTTTTCAGCACCGAATGTTCTAACTGCATACCAAGAGTCATCCAAAGGAAAATCATCATCAAAAGCAAAGGAAATCCAGAAATCAAAACCAAAAGCTGCAGATTGGTCCGTTCCCGAGACAAAACAAGTGCTTCATGCGGGGGCTCCTCGCTTTGAAAGGTTGAAAGGAGCCTCCAACAAAGTACGCACAGCGATTTGGAACAAGATTTACAAAAACTTCAAGAGCAGTTAGGCTGAAAGTGAGCATACGTTGCCACAGGTCAAGAAGAGACAGCAAACCTGGAATACTAATTTAAGCAGCTAAAGCAACAGCAAGTAAAGGTGGCGAAGAGGGCCTGAATAAAATCAAGGAGGGCTTCCCTTATTTACAGTATTTTTGACCAAAGTATGGGCTATCGTGACAGCGTAGATCCCGCCAAGATGGAAATGGAAGGTTCTTCTTCTTTTATGCCTATTGCGTCCCTGAAAGCTGACAGTACTCCACAAATAATTTCTTCCGGGGTAAAGGAAAGGGAGGAAAGTGCTGCAAGATCGGAAAACGAGGAGCGGCCTTCAACAAGTACTGGCGAGAAAGTTTGAATTTGCCAGAGATAGTTTTAGCCCAATTGCAAATTGCAATCCACAGCTTTTGAAGATATCCCCTGTTGCTAGCCTCTGCAGTGCAACAGCAGCTCTTGCTTCGACGTTTGCAGGTTAACACATTCTTGTGTGCTACTTCTGTAGGTCTCCGCATACCAAATCACACAAAGCGTTGAAGGTCGGACGAGTCACCTGAAAATGTCTTTTCCAAAGCGGATCCATGTCTCGGTTAGCTACCAGCACTCTAAACCAATTTTGCAGACGAGGGCCAAGCCCAAGCCATATGGTGATTTCTATGTCACAAACCGCGTTAATCATGAACCAATCTAGAGAAAAACAAGATTAGCCGCCACTTGCTTCGTTGTGTAGCTGCCAGGTACTGGTCAAAAAGGAAGTACTTATGCGTTTCTTGTAACATTAAAACTCTTTAAGTTAAAAGTAACAACAAAATAAATGAGAAACTACAGAACACTCTTTTTTGTTGCAAAAGCCTCATGATTACACTTGCCATCAATCGCATTTGTGATATACATGACTGATTTTACCACGAAAGATGATTGACAGCTTGTGCTTCAAGTAACACACTGGGTGTGAAGCCAAGTTTTGTAAAGTGTGACTTTTCAAGTGTGATTTTCAAGTGCACTTGAATCAAGTGCTTGCTTAAGAGTAACTTAGCTTCTAGTGTGAAGCCAAGTATTATTATTATTATTATTATTATTATTATTATTATCATCATCTAAAGCTGCTGGAGGTTCCCCAAATGTAGATACCAATGGTTTTCAAAGGATCCTTGCTAGCAAGTCATTCGAGAAGTCTGGCTCTAATTTGTGCAAGACTTTTGCAACTTTGACCCGCTGATTGTGGACAAATACATTGATCCCACAACCATTGAGCCAATTCTGGCAAGTCATCTTATCCCGCTGGGTAAGGGTAACAGTGAAAACAGACCAATACATGTACGAGTGGGCAAAGTAATTAGAATGATTGTAAAGTGCGTGACAAAGGTGACAAAACAATATATACTAGAGTCGAGTGACTTCCTTCAGGTTTGCACTGAACACAAATCTGGGAGTGAAGCATCAGTGCATGCACTGAACAGTTTATTCCAGCATGAGGAAGCCGATGCAGTGCCTTCAATACAATAAACCAAGCGGCTGCCTTTCATAACATCAGGGTTCTTTGTCCAGCGTTGGCTACATTTGCAGTCAATACCTAGGAGGTATTACATGTGTGCATGTATGCCCTCAGTCTACAGGCAGTGAGTCAAGCCAAACAATGCTGGTTTGCAGATGATGCAAGAGGGTGTGGATCACTACAGAACATCAGGGTGTGGTGGGACAAGCTGACGATGGCCAGACCAGACTTTGGATACTATCCTAATGCTGGAAAATGCTGGCTTGTTATGAAGCCTAATAAATGGATCACAAGGAGCATTGAACATTCCCAACAGTCCCTAGGTCAGTTGCAATTTGAAGATCCACAAGGGATTACATTGTTACATTTGATGTCCAACAGTCAAGCTCGCCTCTCCTCTTGACTGGGTGAGAGGAAATATGAATATTTGTGCATCAAATTTTTGACTTGGACACTGGCGAAGAAGCTTGGGGGCTGATTATAGGAGATAGATCAACCAGGTACAAGAATGGAGGACCTGAAGGGCAATAAAATTGTGTTTCAATGAAGCAGCCCTGTCAATACAAGACCTCGCCCAAGCTTCTGTTGTTAGATACTTGATTTGCAAAAAGGGACCCACTGCACAAGTTTCAGCATGCTGCAATGTGCGGTTTTCAGTCTAAGTCATTTCAAGTTAAATGACTTTTTGAATTTTAGTCACCAAATCAAATCATTCTAAAAAGCTTTATGTTAAGTGTTGGAAGGAAGGTTAATGCATGCAATGACTGTTCTTTACAAGGATAATCAAGTCATGGAACAATCTACCACTTGTCGTTGAAGCAGGCAGTTTGCCAGCTTTCAAGAATAAACTTGTAGTTCACCCATATATGCAAATTGCCGGCATATGATTTTGATTATATTATTTTATTGTTTTCACTTTTCTGTCTTTCATTCATTGTTTGTAGTTTAATTAAGGGAAGTTTTCAATTAGGGCCAACCTCAGTAACTACCTTTTAGGCTATCCATTTATTTTTGGTTGTTGTCAATCATTGGGCATTGCTTTGTTTTACTCTTTCACCGTGATATATCTTTTAATTTGCATCCTGAATAACCCTTTATTGTATTATTCGTATTGTATTGTATTCTTCCAGTATCACAAAAAGCCCTACAATTGGTGTCTAGTCTACAAATCTGGATCTAGAAAGAGCTCTAAGTCAAGGACCTAGGGTAAAATGATAAAAAGTTAAGACTACATGTATATTGCTAATTTATACTTAAAACACAACCTACCCCCCTATTGATGAATGCAGTTTTAAAACACTCGGTGTTTATATGAAGAAGCTCAGGCTGCTTTTATATCTTTTACGTTAGCCTTGGAGATGATACTTTTACTCGAGGTGACAAATGGTGATACAAAGTTAGTTAGCCACACAATACACCATGATCTGATTAGCTCTGATAATTCTCTTAAAAATGCTCGTCAGACCTTGAGAAGACATTTTTTATCTAAATGACCAATGTCTGAACTAACTGGAAATTTAGTTATATCCAGCTAACACTAAGATAAATGACATTGGCAGTACTGTTTGGGTAAGAGTTGTATTATGCCTTTCAGTTATTTCTAAGTTTCAGTTTAATGATACTTTTCCACATATAAGGTAAAAAAACAAAGCAAAGGGATGGTGGGATAGTAGCAGGGGAAAACTTAATTTCCCATTCTGGCGCCACCCTAAAGACAAAACCTAAATTGTGTATTTGATAAAAATGATATTTGCTGAAAACGTTTATTCCAGCATGAGGAAACCAATGCAGTGCTGCTAGTGGATGCGTCAAACGCCTTCAATACAATAAACCAAGCCGCTGCCCTTGATAACTTCAGGGTTCTTTGTCCAGCGTTGGCTATCAATACCAATTTTATTTACTATTACCGGTAATACCTATTTTATTGGTTTCACTTTTCTGTCTTTCATTCATTGTTTGTAGTTTAATTAAAGGAAGTTTTCAATTAGGGCCAACCTCAGTAACTTCCCTTTTAGGCTACCCATTTATTTTTGGTTGTTGTTAATCATTGGGCATTGCTTTGTTTTACTCTTTCACCTTGATATATCTTTTAATTTGCATCCTGAATAACCCTTTATTGTATTATTCGTATTGTATTGTATTCTTCCAGTATCACAAAAGCCCTTTAATTGGTGTCAAGTCTAAAAATCTGGATCTAGAAAGAGCTCTATGTCCAGAACCTATAATTGCTAATATATTTCCAACTGTAATTATAATAATAGTAATACTATTATAATACTTCATTTAGTTGATCAAAATGCATATCAAGTGCTACATTTAATAAAGATAAAATGATTAAAAATGTCTAAAAAGCACTTTTATTACAGATTTAAAAAGGGTAAAATGATAAAATGGTAAGACTATATTGCTAATTTGTACTTAAAACATAACCTACCCCCCTATTGATGAATGTATTTTTAAAACACTCAGTGTTTATATGAAGAAGCTCAGGGCTTTTACATCTTTTACGTTAGCCTTGGAGATGATTCTTTTACTCGAGGTGGCAAATTGTGATACAAAGTTAGTTAGCCACACAATACATTATGATCTGATTAGCTCTGATAATTCTCTTAAAAATGCTTGTCAGACCTTGAGAAGACATTTTGTATCTAAATGACCAATGTCTGAACTAACTGGAAATTTAGTTATATCCAGCTAACAGTAAGATAAATGACATTGGCAGTACTGTTTGGGTAAGAGTTGTATTATGCCGTTCAGTTATTTCTAAGTTTCAGTTTAACGATACTTTTCTACATATAAGCTAAGAAAACAAAGCAAAGGGATGGTGGGATAGTAGCAGGGGAAAACTTAATTTCCATTCTGGCGCCACTCTAAAGGGAAAAAAAACCTAAATTGTGTATTTCATAAAAGTAATATGATTTGCTGAAACAACTTTACAAAAAAAATTGAGAAGGAAAAAGAGGTTGCTCAAGAACAACTGATTTTAGTCCCCATTGGCAAAAAGGAACAGCATGTTACAGGAGGCTTATGGTACACACTTCGGCCCTATTGGAAAGCAGAAAAAAAAACAGTGAAAATCATTAAGCAGATCCTCAAGACTGGAAAATGCAACATGCAAGAAGCCGTTCTCATATAGACACACCCCCAAAACATTCTTTGAAGGTTGCATCCAGCTGTGCCCCTACCACCGGATGCTCTTGTCCAATGATCTTGCATGAAGCAAGTGACTGTCAACATACTACCCAATGTTGATCACTACCCACAGCAATCAAAGGCTTTGCTGCTCTCCTCCACACCCCAAGGTTCTCAGCTAAACAACCTCTGCAATCCAACAGAATCTAGAAACAGCTCTGAACCAAAGGCAGCACCATTCCAAACACATTAGTGTCCAGTCAACGAAGCCCAATGGTATTAAATAGTAAAGGAACAGCGACTTGCCTTCAGTCTTGATCAAATGCCCAGTTAGGCCTGAAACAAACATAACCTAACCAAGATCATACCAGACTGTATGTCCAAACCATTATTGTGCCTAGACCTGTGAACTACTATGTCAGTCATCAGACTTTATATTCCATGGTGACATAACAATGTTTGAGAAAAAAATTAATGTCCTTTGACATCATTGATCTCTTGTTTATTTACTTCAAAAAAATTTGTTGTTTTGTATTGTATTATATCTTTCAGTCTGATGGCACCAGTTAGTGGGCGCTTCTTGGGGTGGTTCCCGCTTCCAGGATTGCTCTCGATACCTCCAGCATATGGTGTTTGGTACTCCGCTAACCTTTTAGGCCCCAGTTCCCAAGGTCATCTATTTGTTGGTTCCCTGTCACTCCAGGAACTTAACTGTAGAGGAATCCATCGAGAAGTTTGTTGTTCAATTGACTTCTATATTTTTACTGGGAGACAGCCCATACCAGTAAAAATGTCATCAAAATTTCTCATGTTTGCCAAAGGAGAGGTTCATAATATATTTACTATTCCACGAGCTTAAAAGGGCTGATCAGGTCCTTATAGAGATCTTTATTCTGGTTTGATGCTTTACGTTCAGCTTGATTGTGGAATCCAAACTTGACACCTTAAGAAACATGTTTCTGTGGCACAAAATGGTTGCTTAATTGAGGAAGACAGAATCTTCTGATAGTGTTCCTTATATCTGCATCGGTTAAGATGAGGGTTGTTCAATACACCCAACTAGAGTCGATTCGTCTTTGGTATTTGCGATCACTAGGCCGGCAGTCGATTTGCGCGAGACTTAAAATATAGCGCCCCGGGAATATGCAGGGTCGGTTGAAAATGTTGTCGAATCGACTCGATTCAATCGAATTGACACGAATCGTTTGCAATTCTGTCGATTGGCTAGGTCGGAAGTCGATTTGCGCGAGACTTAGAAAATATAGCGCCCCTGGACTATGCAGGGTCGGTTGAAAATGGTGTCAAGTTGACTCGATTCGATCGAATCGACACGAATCGTTTCCCCTGTTGTCGATTCGCTAGGCCAGCGCCCCTGGACTATGCAGGGTTGGGTTGAAAATGTTGTCGAATCGACTGTACGAATCGTTTGCTCTTTTATCGATTCGCTAGGCCAGAAGGCGATTTGTGCGAGACTTAAAATATAGTGCCCCTGGACTATGCAGGGTCGGTTGAAAATGGTGTCGAATCGACTCGACTCAATCGAATTGATACGAATCGTTTGCAATTCTGTCGATTGGCTAGGCCGGAAGTCGATTTGCGCGAGACTTAGAAAATATAGCGCCCCTGGACTATGCAGGGTCGGTTGAAAATGGTGTCAAGTTGACTCGATTCGATCGAATGGACACGAATCGTTTCCCCTGTTGTCGATTCGCTAGGCC
This sequence comes from Micromussa lordhowensis, assembly GCA_964020085.1. Classification (NCBI taxonomy): domain Eukaryota; kingdom Metazoa; phylum Cnidaria; class Anthozoa; order Scleractinia; family Lobophylliidae; genus Micromussa; species Micromussa lordhowensis. The sequence continues at coordinate 4,781,982 of OZ026606.1, read as the reverse complement.
GGAAGTCGATTTGCGCGAGACTTAGAAAATATAGCGCCCCTGGACTATGCACGGTTGGGTTGAAAATGTTTTCGAATCGACTCGACTCAATCAAATTGATACGAATCGTTTGCTCTTATGTCGATTCGCCATGCTGGAAGTCGATTAGGGCGAGACTTAGAAAATCTAGCGCCCCTGTATTATGCAGGGTCAGTTAATGTTGTCGAATCCAGTCGATTCGATTCGCGAATCATTTCCCCTGTTGTCGATTCGCTAGGCCGGAAGTCGAGTTGCGCGAGACTTAGACAATGTAGCGCCCCTGGACTATGCAGTGTCGGTTGAAAATGTTGTCGAATCGATACGAATCGTTTGCTCTTATGTCGATTCGCGCGAGACTTAGAAAATAGTGCGCCCCTGGACTATGCAATGTTGTCGAATCGACTCGATCGAATCGATACGAATATTGTTTGCTCTTATGTCGGTTCGCTAGGCCGGAAGTCGATTTGCGCGAGACTTAGATAATATAGCGCCCCTGGACTATGCAGGGTCGGTTGAAAATGTTGTCGAATCGATACGAATCGTTTGCTGTTATGTCGATTCGCTAGGCCGGAAGTCGATTTGCACGAGACTTAGAAAATAGTGCGGCCCTGTATTATGCAGGGTCGGTTGAAAATGTTGTCGAATCGATACGAATTGTTTTCCCTGTTATCGATTCGCTAGGCAAGAAGGCGATTTGTGCGAGACTTAAAATATAGTGCCCCTGGACTATGCAGGGTCGGTTGAAAATGGTGTCGAATCGACTCGATCAAATCGACACAAATCGTTTTCCCTGTTGTCGATTCGCAAGGCCAGAAGTCGATTTGCGCGAGACTTAGAAAATATAGCGCCCCTGGACTATGCAGGGTCGGTTGAAAATGGTGTCGAATCGACACAAATCGTTTCCCGTGTTGTCGATTCGCTAGGCCAGAAGTCGATTTACGCGAGACTTAGACATTTGCTTCTTTTGGTTTGATTGTATAATTTGTGGAAGTATCCATTATATAGTGGGCAAGTTTCTAAAGAAACTGTGGTGCTACGTCGGTGGGAGTATTACAAGATAATTTGGTTTTATCAACTGGGTTGATAATGTGAATTGTCCACCGTAAAGAGATTCAGAAGCTGACATTTCGAGCGTTAGCCCGTCGTCGGAGCGACCAAATTATCCATTATATAGTGTTGTGCCAGTTACTGTATGATAAAATACTAAAAGGTTGTAATTATTGTTTAGTGATTTGCTCCATCATCCAGGCGTTGCCGTTTTCTGGGCGTTCCGGTTTTTTCAGTTTCTTTGCTTTGCAAATAATCACTTTGATGTCTTGAACTGTTGTGGGCAGAAAGAGAGAAGTATCAAGATAAGGTCTAGTTATTTAACTTTAGTTTTTTTACATGGTAGTTGTGCAATAGGTGGTGTTGCAAGATCTTTGCACATGGCTCAGAATTATTTGTGCTGTCTCCCAGGCTACACAATGGGTTTTCCAAAACAAAGGCATCAAAATTTGGTAATTTCTTATTTCATAGAACACATGCATGCATTAACCATAGGACCAATTTGTACTAATGGAAATGATAATGATTTTCACCTTTTAATTTGTTGGGCGAACACTAAAGGTATTCTGTTTAAAGTGCCCAATAACAGATAAAAAACGAAATAAACGCATATGGTCTTCTAAAAAGCCAGCCATATTTAACCGAAGTTGTCATGCGAACTCATACAATGAAGGCCAGGTTGTTAACGAATAAAACAGTTCCCACCCCGCATTGTTGCCTAAAGTGAATAAATTTCCGGTGTGACGATTCGACTTTGCAAGAGACGATTCGCAACGAATAGAGCGAATCGACTTGAATCGCAACAAATTCCCAACCCCGGTTCCTGTATACAGCGAATCGAATTCCGGTGAATCGATTCGACTTTGCAACGACCGATTCGCAACGAATCGATCGAATCGCCAAAAAATTCAAACCCCCTGTTATTGCCTAACCCATGCCTCAAATCGACTTCCACTTGTTGCCAAGTTTTAAGAACGAGGAAGGTTCATGTATCATAATTTCAGGGATCTTGACTTCCGGTAGCGCGGATCGACTCCGTGCGAATTGATTCGAATCGTAAAGTGCCTCAGACAAATCGACTGAAGTTTATTGCCACGTTTTAAGAACGAGGAAGGTTCATGTATCATTATTTCACGGATCTTGACTTCCGGTAGCGCGGATCGACTCCGTGCGAATCGAGTCGAATCGCAAGTGTCTCATCTTTAACCGAAGTTGTCATGCGAACTCATACAATGAAGGCCAGGTCGTTAACGAATAAAACAGTTCCCACCCTACATTGTTGCCTAAAGTGAATAAATTTCCGGTGTGACGATTCGACTTTGCAAGAGACGATTCGCAACGAATAGAGCGAATGGACTTGAATCGCAACAAATTCCCAACCCCGGTTCCTGTATACAGCGAATCGACTTCCGGTGAATCGATTTGACTTTGCAATGACCGATTCGCGACGAATCGCCTCGAATCGCCAAAAAATTCAAACCCCCTGTTATTGCCTAAACCATGCCTCAAATCGACTTCCACTTGTTGCCTAGTTTTAAGAACGAGGAAGGTTCATGTATCACAATTTCAGGGATCTTGACTTCCGGTAGCGCGGATCGACTCTTTATTGCCACGTTTTAAGAGCGAGGAAGGTTCATGCATCATTATTTCACGGATCTTGACTTCCGGTAGCGCAAATCGACTCCGTGCGAATCAAGTCGAATCGTAAAGTGCCTCAGACGAATCGACTGAAGTTTATTGCCACGTTTTAAGAACGAGGAAGGTTCAGGTATCATTATTTCACGGATCTTGACTTCCGGTAGTGCAGTCGTGTCGATTCGATCGAATCGACAACATTTTCAACCCACTCTGTATAGCCCAGTTGCGCTATATTTTCTAAGTCTCGCGCAAATCGACTTCCGCCATGTCGAATCGACATTAACGCAGACGAATCTTGCCGATTTGATTGAATCGTGTCGAATCGACAACATTTTCAGCCCACCCTGCATAGCCCAGTTTCACGGTTCTTGACTTCCGGTAGTGCAGATCAACTGCGTGAGAATCGAGTCGAATCGTAAAGTGCCTCAGACGAATCGACTGAAGTTTATTGCCACGTTTTAAGAACGAGGAAGGTTCATGTATCATTATTTCACGGATCTTGATTTCCGGTAGTGCGGATCAACTCCGTGCGAATCGAGTCGAATCGTAAAGTGCCTCGGACGAATCGACTCAGTTTGGGTGTATTGGACATGTATGGTTAAGATAGCAATATTCATAACTTTCACACAAGCCAAACTGCAGGCCAGCCCGTCCAGATTGTACTGGTAACAACATTAATGGCTCATTTGTCATCATCTACCATCTTTAATCAGAATAGTTTTCAAATTCTATTTTGTCTGTGAATTTGTTTTCTGTTTGGATTTAGGCATTGTAAGATTGTTGTTTTTCTGAAAAGTAATGTCATCAGGTTATTTGAAAACTACCATTACTAGCAGCTGAGGCCTTGCATTCATGTATTCAAGCATAATATTACAATGTATGGTTATGTGTACATTTGCGTACCCTGTGTGATCCCTGCTTTGCAGAGGACTTTGTACAGCTTTAGACTATGTGGCCTAACCATTCCTCATAATTTAACTTTCATGCAAGCCTGGAAATTTATTAAAGACCTCAATAGGCAACACTTTAAATGTGGATGTAAAGTCATTTTGAGTCAATAACAGATTCATGATCATGCAGAGAGTATTTTTGCTTGAAAAATGATTCTCTTAATTAGGCTACATGTAGATTGTCTGGCCATGTCTAGAGCTGCAAGAAGAATTTTATTACGGTAATTACATGATATGATTATACTTGCATGCAATTGTGCCTACTTCTCTAGGTTATACATTTACACATACTTTGATTCAAACCTTATATCAATGATATTAACTTACAGTTCATTGAATTGCACTAACTCTTGGATCAGTTTAAGAGCATTACAGTTTGAAAAGCGGTGTGTAATGACTCGCGACAGACAAAAACAAGACACTGCAAATTGATGACTTGATCATTTAAGGCAAATACACATTAGCAACATAAATGCAAGAAAATGAATGTCAGCAAGTTGCAATTGGTTTTCCCTGGGCAACTAATTGTGAAAAAGTGAAATGATAACAAAGACGATAAGGTACCATACTTTGAAATAAATACTCTATTGTCTCTATACACATTTTAAAAATATGGGGGATTATGGGGCAGTTTTATCATCCAATCCTTATAATGACCTTGTAAACATATGTTGGTGCTTTTTAAAGTAACAATTACCTTTTGTTGAATGATCAAGTAAAGGGGTAAATTTTAGCACCTGGTGCACTGCAGGTGTTAAAATATATCCCTTAGAAACCAGTTATCAAAGAAAAAGAAAAATCAACTAAACAGACAGCATTAACTTCATCTTACTTGCAATGTAATCTACCTCAACCCTGTGTTCACATCCTGTATTCTAACATGACATGTGGTGTCATGATGGTTACATGTAGCTTCCAGGGGCTAGTGATTCATTTTGTATCAACTTGAAGCTGTTGTACTGTCCTGATAATCCAGATGCTCCACAGCTACTTGCAGTCTTCTAATAACATTGTCACTGATCCCATCCCGTGTAGTTGAATTCCTCAAGCTTCATATAGTTGTCATGAATCGTACCTGTTTTAGAATACCTCAAAGAATACTTCACATTAAATTCCATGTTCCATACTAAAAATGCAAAGTATTAACATGTGTCACAATCAGCAAATGTATGCAATAAAAAATTAATAACAATTTTTGACAGGGCAGGGGGGGGGGGATTATCCATCCTGGTAGCTATTTTTCACTTTTTCACTGGAACAGTTTGAAAGGCAGAACGTTTTCTTTAGCACATGTTGTGAGATTATACACTGACAAAATATGTTGACTGAGAAATAATTATCGTTTCTCTTTTTTAGTAATGCAAAATTCTGGTTGGTATGACATTGCAGGTCATGAGAGTTAGTTAAAGGAACTCCTCAAGATGCAGTAACCACAGAGCTCTGATTTCAAATTGCATTCCTCACTCAATAATATCACCATGTTAAGTGATCAACCTGATCAAGAACAGGCTTTAATTATGAGCAAAGTATCCACGATAACAATACATGTAAATCTGGATTGCGCAAACTTCAAGTTTTACTGGTTTAGAGGTTTTCTGTTTCTCACTGCTATCCATAACGTAACAACAACAACAACAACAACAACTTTACTTGCACCTGCATTAAATTAAATTTCAAATTACAAAGAGTAATAAAACAAATACTATAAGGTGCTGGCAGCCCGAAATAACCACCAGGCTAATAAAAATGGGCAGCCATCCTTAGGGTTCTAAATGCAGTAAATTTTAAATAGAGCCAGGTACTTACAACTTATTAAGGTAACAAATACAACAACACACAGACAAAAGCTAGTTTTAAACTAAAAATACAATTTAGCAAAAATAAGCTGGAAAATAAAGTATGTGAGTAGATTAACTAGTGGAAGAAAGGAAATATATTGTACAGTTAATTCAGTTAGTAACTTGCAATAATGTGTGATTTTAGCTTTTTCTTAAATTGTTTTAGTGATGTAAGCTTATTGTTATCACTGATAGCATTCCAGATCTTAGCGCCTTGATATCTGATATTAAAGAAGAGCATAAGTCATTCTAGAGGAAAGCCTTGTGTTGTAATCATGGGCTTCTCTTATCGAAGTGAAAACAACATTAAAATTAGTAGGAAGAAGTTGGTTTTTAAATTTGTACATAAAAACAGCAATGTGAATGGTTACTTCATCAAATAGTTTGATAACATTTAAATCTTTGAAAAGAGGACTTGTATGAGGTTGCAAGGAAGTTTGATAAGTATTCCCCAAGCTATTATACAATATGTTGAAAATGAATATACAAGAGCATAGTATGGGTCCAGTAAGGTTTTGCTGTTAAGAAAGTAACAACGTTTTGATAGAGTGCCTATACTATGTTTAACCTTTTTTGCAATATAATTAATATGTCTTTTCCAATTAAGATTTGAGTCAATGTAAATTCCTATGTATCTTGATGGAGTTTTCCTCAGTTAGTGATTGATTATTAATAAATAATGTAACTGACTTTGGTATTTTTCTTTGGATTGGGTGAAACAGTACAAAATTTGACTTGCTGATATTCGAGGAAAGTTTGTTTGCACATAACCAAGAATGAACTTTACTTTCACATATTTATAATTAATACATCATATCCCTTATACGTTCTGTGTTCTGTGTTGTCTTGTGTTTGTTTATTGTGTGTGCTGACCTAAACTAGTAGTTAACATATATACAAACTGGCTGCCTATCATTATTAACTCTTCAGTTATTCTAGGCAGCCAGTGCTCTCCTATTTTATTTTTGTAATTAACAAATGTATTTATATGTAACTTTTCAAAGTGAGAGAATAAACTTGTTGTTGTCTTGTCTTTACTAAGTTAAATTCATTATTTAGATTACTTTCTAGTATGTTAATATTTTTATGCTTAAGAAATAGATTTGCATCATCAGCAAACAGATGGAAGTTTAGTTGCTTTGAGCAGTTATGGAAATCATTAATATAAATTAAGAAAAGCAGAGGTCCCAGTATCGACCCCTGAGGAACACCACAGGAGATATTTACCTTACCAGACTGAGTATCACCAGCTGAATAATAAAGCCCAGTCTACTGATTGGATGTCATTAATTAGGGCTTGCTCATCAAAATTTGAATAATCTCTTCTGAAAATCTTGATATTTTCTGGCAACGAAAAGAGTTTACTGACAACAAGAAAGTTTGGCAAATGGTCAGTTAGATCATAAATTAAATTACCACTAATTGTAAAATTAATGTTCGAGAGAGTTAAAGAAAATATTATCAATAAGTGTTGCTGAATGGTCAGTAATCCTGGTTGGTTCCAAAATTTGGGGCTGGAAATATGATAAAACCAAGGTATTTAAAAAATCCACCCAATAAAGCGAAGATTGCTAAAACGTTGACTTTAAATTTTAGGTACATGTATGACCAACAAAGCTGCTTGAAGACTCTTTACAGTAATATGTATAAGGACATGGCCTATACGTTATGTCTTTTCAATATTCATTAATGCTTCCGAAGCGATTTTGTGGTGATAAAATATTGTTTTTAATGTTGCTCATAGTCTAATTAGCATTTATGAACTTCTAAAGAGAATTCAAGGTCTAATGGTAAAACTGCATGACTTTTATGCAGAAAAAAAAAAAAACTTTTCAGAATTTTCAAGGCCTTTTCAAGCATGTTGCAAAAGTACCATCATTGGGTATACAGTGTACCAGACAATTAAATTGTGAAAGTTGGGAAAGGACTATACTTGCACCTTCCCTGCCAGTAAATCCTAAGTCAATTCATTTCCGGCTGAGCTAATGTTGCATCAATCAACTACATGTACACAGGCAGCTTAAATTTGGCTGCTTGAATATCCAAATTTATGTATGGCCTGGCTTTATTTGTTAAGATAATTATTGAATCAGAATTCTTCTCATGATTTGAAGGTGTCATCACAAGTGTGTACTGTAAGCAATGCCCTTTTTACCAATGTTCGGAGGGGGAAGTGGGGGATGTGTGGGGGTGGGGAGGTGATGGCCTATTGGTTGGTCTGTTGGACTCTGCATCAAAAGGTCCAAAATGGAGTCCAAGCTAGAGTTGCTGTATCATCTTCTCAGGCAAGACACCTGACTCTCCCAGTACCTCTCCCCTCCAAGGAGTGGAAATGGCACTGGCCGATTGTAAGGGCAACCTGACAAAAGACAAGGGGTAACCTGTGATAGACTAGAATCCCATCCAGAGAGAGAGTGACAATACCCCTAGACACTACATGTTACAGAGATCAGAGTTAAGCCCCAGCACTTATGAGCCATCTGGCTTCTCCATATCTCTAAGGGGTGGAGCCGACTTCCCTGCCCTGGAGCCAGTGGAATAATCACTAGAGTGTTCTCGTTCTGAGCCACTGAGACCAGAAGAGGAATTCAATGTCCTGTTTAAAACAAACCTTTTGCCATAAAAGTTTAACCCCCTTGACTGGATGTACCAGCGAAACTTTCAAGTGAGGGAGGGACAAGGTGATTCGTTGACATGCACTTTAAACAGACAGCTACACAGCAAATGGCTGGAAATGTAGAATGACAGGTTGTAACTAGGGCAATGGTGCATCATGGAATGAGGAGGGGGAATTGGAGAGTAATGCCCCTCGAGGTTGTACAGTTAAGATGATTCAAAGAACCCACAATGAAGGACAATACCCCAGTGGTGATGTGCTCAGCATGTGGTGTTGCGGTAACCAAGGCTGCGATTCAGATTTCTGAAGGAGCCATTTTTAATTATAGGAAAAAGACAGGCAGCCTTTGTAACAACTGTTATTCCTTTTGATATTTAAATGACACATCTGATAGGGATGAAACTCAACTTTTGATTTTTGTTGAAAAGTAGGAAAATAATGCATTCCATGCCCAGTAGAAATAATGTTACATGTTCCAGGCCATAATGACAGTAGATGGAATGGAGAGCAAGTCATGGTAAGTGATCTTTCCTTCATGTCAGAGACATTTCTGTCCTTCAGGCATTCAGTTCAAGATGCTCAAGTGTATCTCTTGCAGGAACAACAGTGCAAGGATTTTCTGGCTGTGGTGAAGCAAAATTGTCCATGCATTCAGGAGAAGTACCAGGTGATGAGCTGACACATTTTGATGAAGAAGCGGCTAACAGCAATTGCATGAACTGAGGAGGATTCAGGTTGTCTGCCCAAAAGTGTCATGGCAACAAAGATGTCGCACATGCACCCCTGCCCTGCGCGAAACAACCTTTGCCTCCAACCATGCGCTCCGCTGCGCCATCACCACATCTGCATTGCCTCCACCTTTGCTGCTGCAACACCTTTGTGCAAAAGCGTGGTGAATCCTCTCCAGCTCATGCAACTTGTGTAAGCTGCTTCTTCGTCAGTGTGACAGTTCAGTGCTTGAGACATCTCCTAAATACATGGATGATGAAGCTTCATCTCAACTAGAAAATCCTTGCATTGTAGTCCTGCAAGAAATACATTTGAACGTCTTGGGCTAAATGCCAAAAAGATGGAGAAGTCTCTGAAATGAGAAACGAATCGCCAACCATGACTTACTTTCCACCCCATTTGCTGATCTGTTATGGCATAAAACATGTGACATCATCTCAACTAAACAAGCAATACATCATTTTCCCAATTTTCAACAGTCAATCAGAAGCTGGGCATCATCCAAATAAGGTGTGTCATCTGAATATCAAGCACAAATAACTGTTGTTTTATAACCCATCTTTTTCCTATAACAAAACAATTCATTCAGAGGTCTGAATCCTAACCTTGGCGACCACAATAACATGTGCTAACCATATCACTACTGAAGAATTGTCCTTCTGACAGTGGATTCCTGAATTAACCTTACTGTACAACCAAACTCAAGGGGTACCATTCCCTGATTTCCCCACCCCATTACATAATCCACTATTGCCCTGGTCCCATTCTGCCATTCCACATTTTCAGTCATCCATTGCATAACTGCTTGCTAGAAGTGCTTGTTGACAAATGCCCTTTCCCTCCCTCACTTAAAAGTTCGGTGGTATATCCAGTGAAGGGTGTTGGACTTAAATGGCGAAAGGTTTGTTTCACACAGGACACCAAATCCCCCCTCCAGTCTTTGTGGCTAAGAATGGGCACATTCCAGTGATGTTTCACTGGCTACTGGGCAAGCAAGTCAGTTCCATTCCTAAGGGATCAGAGAAGCCAAATGGTTCATCAGTACTGGTGCTCAACTCCGATTTCTGTGACATGATGGTCTAGGAGTGTTGTCCCTCCCCTTGGATGGGATGCTAGTCCATTGCAGGTGACCCCCAGCAATTGTCAGGTTGTCCTCACTAATTGGCCAGTACCATTTACACTCTTGGGTAGAGAGAGACATTGCGAGGGTAAGGTGTCATGCCTGAGAACATGACACAGTGACCCCAGTTTGGCTCCATTTTGGACCAATTGATCCAGAGTCTAACAGACTAACCATGAGACCATCACCTCTCCACCTCAACACAACCTCCCACTAACCCCTCCCAACATTGGCAAAAAAAGGTATCGTTAACAGTACAGGGTTAGGGTTAGGGTTAGGTTTACACACTTGCAATGAGACCTTCAACTTAGGAAGAAGTCTGATTCAGCATATCAATTTGGACATTCAAGCAGCCAAATTAAACCCGCCTTGATGCATGTAGTTGATTAATATTAGCAGTGAGTGAACTTAGGACTTGCCGGTAAGTAATGCATGTGGACTATTCTTGTTTCTCTTTTTTGCTGCATGGTTAATTTTTGGCAGAATAACCAGTAACATGTTGTTTCTAGAGAGAAGAACTTGTTAGCCACGTATAGCAAAGATACAATGTATCAGCGACGTCACATATTGTTATTAATATGCCAACCACAGAACTATTGGCTGGTGAAACAAATAATTCTTTTGTTTAACGTTTTGAACATTTAAATAACAAAAACAATGTCTGTAAACAAACATCTTCCCTATACAGCCACGTGTAGTATACAGGTATTCTATGTCAAGGTTTACGTGTACTTCAGAGCAAACAAAGTAAACTATTAAACAAATTGTCTTTCTTCTGATAACCCTCTTCTTTCACCTTCACCTACATGTATCTCTTTAGTGACTAGGTGTCACATAAGGCCTCACCCCTCTTCATTGCTGTAACTTGCGTACAAAAATTTTTTATTCTGTTCCGCAACACATGGCTCTATAACTTACATGCAGTATTCACTACCTGTTAGGTAAACTAGTAATAATAGATAAATTATCCAATATCCAACAATCAGTGTGCACGTGCAAAGGACAACAAACATGCAGACACACTCGAGGCAGGAGAGAATGTTTTACAAATCCACGAAAATGTAAGCAACAGCAGTGAAATGCAGCAAGAGAACTAGGAACTTTAGAAAAAAAACATTCAAGCACTGGCAAAACAAATATGGATACTTCACTGAGACTAAAGTTTGCCTTTCACTCAAGTTTACCGAATTGACTAGCTCACCATTTAGTCGACAGTTTATCATGGGAACATAATTTTCAAAGGAATGAAGCACGGCTTTTTTGCACGCGTATCCGTTTTCACTAGTTATAGCCATAGCACACATGCACACAACAAGCAACACCAGTTTGTGAGTTTACCTTGCAATACCAAGCACAACGTGGGCTTCTCGCTCCTTTTTTCCGACGAGCGTTGCAAGCGCTGTAAACAAGTCTAACAGGCTTCAACAGCAGCTAGTGACCTGGGGAAACGCAGATATCAAAGCTTGACTCCGTCAAATTTACCGTAAACTGAATATTAGCAAAATGTTTGGCCATAAGCACGATTTAAACGGAACTGTATCTTCAAAAAGTCCCGCGCATGGAGGCATTTTGCCTGCGCATGCTCCGCGGAAGCCACTGTTAATGAGAAAAACCGCTGGTATGCGCCGGCTTCGCGCGTACGGGTCCATTTTCCCGCCAATTTTCGAGTACCAATTACACAATGGCGTTCTTCGCGAGAAATCCTCTTGGGATAACAGTAGTCATTTTGCTCATGGATGTATTACATCCAACATCCATGAGCTTAGGAGGCAGTCGGATGGCGCTCGATCACTCACTCGATTCTGATTAATTTATTCATTAAAATCGGATTAAATAGTTTCTCTTATCTCTCCCCTGCTAAGTATGGTTTTGTCCTGTATACTTCGTCCTGTAGGTTCGGCAGGTTTTAGGGGGGACTAGAGGCGGAATTTTTGTCCAGCCTTAGCATGGAGTTTTTAAACATGGTGGTTGACGCGACACGAAGGTTGTTTTTGGTTCAAGCAACAGTAGCTGCGACAAATGGACATGGAAAGATTAGAAGGAAGTACTTTACCATTTTTGTGCGACAGCATAGCGTAACGCGACAGGAGGATGATTTTTGAGTTATTTTTTTGTAAAAAAAATATCTCTTAGTCGGCGCGACGAGTATGTTGTGGACGGGTCAATGGATCAGTGAGTCAGTGAGAGATGTATGTATGTCACACCAATCAGATCGGATCTACTATAAACAGCCAATCAAATTTCTTGTTTTAAAAGTAAATGGTATATGAGAAGATTTGATCCCGATACAGTTCAGAACTGCCATATTTATTCTTCTATAAAAGAGGAGGAAGTATTCATATATTGGGTTTACTTCGGCATTTTCTGTGAGTTAGGCTTAGGATTTTAGTTATGGACGAGATGAGCCTTGAGGTATGAAACAGTGCGTGAGGTAGTTGTGGACGAGATGTTTTTATTTTTAGTTACAAAGGTAACTTGATATTGTTGTTTTTCACAAGGAGTAAATTCAATTAGACGTCACGCATCGTTGCTTCTAGTTCTTACGAAATGTGTTAGAGGATACGAGACTATTTTGATTTGAAAGAGTTCGAACGTTTACAATAGGTACAGGTGACGGTTGCTGTGTTCTTGTTGCGTGCAAATATAACGAGATATTTTTATTTTTTCGTTACAAAGGGTAATTTGACACTGTTGTTTTTCACAAGGGAGTAAATTCAATTAGACGCCACGCATCGTTGCTTCTAGTTCTTACGAAATGTTTTAGAGGAGACGAGACTATTTTGATTTGAAAGAGTTCGAACGTTTACAATAGGTACAGGTAACGATTGTTTGTTGTTGTTGCATGGAAATATAACGAGATATTAATTTTTTTAGTTACAAAGGGTAATTTGACACTTGTTTTTCAAAAGGGAGTAAATTCAATTAGAGCTGGCAAATCATCACCACTTGTTCCCACGAGATGCTTGCTATTTTAGTTACAAATGGTAATTTGACACTTTTGTTTTTCATATGGGAATGAATTAAATTAGACTGTCAACGTGTCAGAGGTGTTTTTTTCTCTTTCTTTTTTCGGTAAACTAGTGTTGTTGTGTAAAAAGGGTTAACTAAATTGTCACTGTAAACACTCCCTTAATGCTCCTATCTTCATAACCTTTTAAAGTGCCACTATGATCAAATTCTCGATACCCATTTTTTTACATTTTCGTACACAACAGGTCTTTCCTAGATATCTTGCCAAATTTCAATCTATTACGAACATTAGAACTCGCGGTTTTTGGACCTTTGTTTCCGAGAATTTACGGCCGCCATTAATTTCCCTATTGGAGAAAATGACGTCATTTTCTCAAAAATACCACACGGGTTGAAATTATAATAACAATTAGCACAGCAATTCGCATAAAGAATAACCAAAACTTTGGCTCATATTCGTGCAATTTTCGACATTAGTTGTTATTATAATTTAAACCCGTGCGGTATTTTTGAGAAAATGACGTCATTTTCTCCAATTCTCAACCAGGACTTGGAATAAGGGAAATTAATGGCGGCCGTAAATTCTCGGAAATAAAGGTCCAAAAACCGCGAGTTCTAATGGTCGCGATAGATAGGAATTTGGCAAGATATCTAGGAAAGACCTGTTGTGTACGAAAATGTAAAAAAATGGGTATCGAAAATTTCATCATAGTGGCACTTTAATTAAAAAAATAACTCTTGCACGCCTTGCGTGCCTATGTTTTCGTTCAGTTAGACCTTCGTGAAGTAAAATGGAAAATTGTCAAATAAAGGAACCTGAAAGCTACGACGCTCGCTTTGAAATCTTTAAACAATCAAAGCTATAGCTACGATGCTAAAAAAGCGACGATGTCACGATCGAGGACGAATCGTTTAAAGTCTTTTAAATGTACATGGCCCGGAGGAGGAAACAATGCAACGGGGAAGGAAGGCTCTTGTACGATCATCGGAAGCTAAAGGTAAGCCTCCTTGTTGTGCCGTATGTTTTTACTAAGCCTTTTATACGAGGGGATTATTCGTTCGGAAAGAAGCACTGGTACAGCTCTGTGTAGGCTGTGTAGGCAGGTACAAAAGTCGGACCGGATCGACTCGGATCGCTGATTTGAATAAGAATAGCACCTATTGTTGTATGCCTCATTCTTGAATAGGTGCTATTCTTATTCATATGCACTGCATATTCTTAATTTGAATGAAAACAAAATAAAAGTTAGCGAAAAAGTTAAAAGTGAAATGAGTAGACTAAGGACACAAGTAAGCTCGTGCCTTTAGCAGTGTTACAGACTGACAATTTACACCAAACAAAACCAATCTTGTTTCAGAATGTTAGGTCTCTGTGCCTTCACATAGATGATGTGCGAAGTGATTACAACATTCAAAAAGCTGAGGTGAACATTTTTGTTGAATCAAAACTTTGCTTGTTAGATAGAGATGATACATGTACATATCATGCAGCTAACTGAATTTACTCTTTACAGAAATGACTTAAATTAGTCTAATATAAGAACTTGCTATGGAACCGCTGTGTAAATTAAGAATGATCTGAATTTGTACTAAAATTCCATACAGATATAACTTTAATAATTTGGAAATCACTGTTATGGTGTTAAGCCAACCAATTCCAAATATTCATGTTATTGGTATCTATCACTCGAAAACTTAAGTTACAAATATTTTACAGTTAATTCATGCTCTCACTCATCTTCACAATTCAGTCGCCAGGTATATTTTGCAGGTTGCAGGTTGAAACAACTTGTTTATTTGAGTCAAAGTCGAATAAACCCCAGTATAGAGGCTAACCGCAAGCAACCTAAGCTAATTTAGGCTAACCGGAGTGCTATTCAGGCTAACCAAAGTGCTAAGTAGACTCACTCAGACTTAAAAGTCCATTTTTCAACCTGCAACGTGCAACCTGCAACCTGCAAAACATACCTCCCCCAATTCAGTATTAATAGAACCTACAATTCCAACTGTTCTGCTTGGCGACTTCAATATTCATCTAATACAGGGAAATTCAGAACAAAAGGCTCTAAAAAAATGTCTTATAACAGACAAAGGATACACTCAGTTGATTAACCAGTTCACTACTGACTACCGTACACAGATACTGTAGATCATGTTTATACCAATGTGTACAATCAGAAGGTACCCTGGAGTCTTACTGCAGTGATCATAAGCCTATTTATATTTCCATGAAAGCTGTTTAAATATTTCCCTATATGTATCATATGAGATCAGTATTAATACACAATTTAGCCGAATATGGAAATTTTACATACCAAATAAATACATGTATCTAAATGTACAAAGCAACTATTTAAATCACATGGCAAAACAACCAGAAAATATATTGGCAGAAACAAAGAATGGAGTGAATTTACTATGCTGTTCATGTCCCTAAATTCCTAGTCTTCATAGACATTCAATATTACATGTAACTCTGTGATGTAATTATGCTGTACATAACAATACATTTTTCCCAGGTTAAAAGGATTATTTTAGCCCCAATGTTTCTTCAGCAAAAGTATGACACAATAACTGGCATTTCCTTTCTTAAACTCTTTCCAGAAAAGCAAGAAATACACTGGGACACTGCACAGTTAGGTAAGTAGCTTATTTTTATTAGGGGGGGGGGGGGGGGCAATGGAGGAGAAAGGGAAGGAAATTAAAGATATTCATATTTTCAGTGTATATTATACAGTGTATAACCATTTAACATGTTACTATTATCTTTATTGTGCATTGCAGGGGAAGCAAGTTGTATCTGCATTTAACTCTGATGAACACTGCAATAACAACTACAGTAAGCAGATGTTAATATTAACACCAACCTTACTGTTTATCAGCTGCCAAATATAATATCAAAAGACTTAGTACAAACTGGTGTTAACAACACAAGTCACCCTGAAAACTTCATGGAATTAATCTGAGATTTACAGATGGATGTGGAATTCTCCTGCTTACAAACAACAACAACAACAACTTTATTGACCCTTACACTTGACAGAAATTAAATTAACATGAAATAAAAATTAAAACTGAAAGGGTGTTGGCTTCCTAAAATAAGGAAGGAAGCCAAATTACATATAATAAAAAGAGAATAAACTGCTTTCAAGACTTGTGTCAGCTGACACTTAAACTGTTGAAACTCATTCTTTGCAAAAGACATTGGTTACAAGCAATATAAAATGACTCTCCAAGCTGCACATATAATTAATTACAAAGTTGGAAACACTTGATGGGAATTTTATCCATGTATGTTTCTTAAAGTCAAGAATGTCAACAAGTTAAATCCATCTAAACTTACTATGTGTGTCACACCTTAACTCAAGAAATAAACTTATAGCTTTAGAGTGGAATACAGAAATTGCAAAGAAACTTAAAATTGTGGAGAAGCACAATCAGTCCTTTTGTTAGGACTACAATGAAATGAAAAAGTTTAAGAACCCATCATAAAGGAACACAAAAGCTGAATGTGTTTATCTGTCTCTATTTAAAATAAAATACATGTACAAATCTTGCAATATGTAATTGAAGTATAAGCTATCCTAACTGTTCCAGCTTATACCTGTTGAATTTCCATTCAGTTCTTAAAATGGTGGTTATCATGCTGTACTTCTACTGTATGTGTGCCCTGCTCCTATAAGATTGTTATTTATAACTGAGCAAACATTGTATAATGTGTCTGTATGGGAGACTGCTGGCCAGAATGTCTCCTCTTAGCTTTTATTTGCTACATTATGGAAGAAGTATTTCAGTTGACTTAATGAGAAGGGAAATGCTCCTAATAAAAGCAGTGCTCATCTTGATTTTGTTGTTGCACTCATTTGAAATCTATTTTCAATTATGTAATTAATGGGTATTTATAATTTATAAAATAGTTTTTTTTTTCCATAGAGCAAATTCAGCCACCTAAAGGGTGGGAGGCATGGTGGCCTCATGGTTAGTGTGCTTGTCTCCGGATTGAGCAGTCCAGGTTCGAGCCCAGGCCAGGGACATTATGGTGTACTGTTGGGCAAGGCACTTTACTCTCACAGTGCCTCTCCCTGTATAAATGGGTACTGGCAAACTTAATGCTGGAGGGTTGCAACCCTGCAGTGGACTAGCATTCCATCCAGGGAGGAATAGAATTAATCCTAGTCGCTTCATGCTACAGAAACCAGGATAAGCTTCGTCCTGGTGGACCACTTATCCTGTATGAAGACCTTACTTTTACCTAAAGGGTGTCAATAAGCAATCACTGAACATCAGAACCAATGCATCAGAGGATGTTTATTTTGCTGATTTTTACTTCTGTACCAAGAAGAACTCCACAATGATCAATTCCTCTTCTCTTTTTATTCAACTAACTTTTTTACATTCATCCAATTCATCCATGAGCTGGCTCACAGGAGCCTTTGATTTCTTTTTGCGCTTTATAACTTAGGTTCGAAATATGGTTGCTCAGTGTGTAAAAAGAAGTTGCAACCAAGCCCATTTCAGAAGGCCAAAGCCTACACGAACGCAGGACGTAACGCATCGATAATTCCGATACTCAATCTCAAAATCGATCAAAATCGATAAACATCGATAATGATTAATCCATTAATATCGGAAATCGATCAAAATCGTTGGCCAGGTTCTTTGTGATTATCGATTTTGATCGATTTCGCTAATTAAGGTTCGATTAGTATCGATTTTGATTGATTATATCGGAGACTGAGGAAAAGCAACTTTCAATCAACTTGACCACTTTCTGACGCTGAAAGGATTGTAGTGGCATCGCCCAGTTGTTTCGCTAACGGTCAGTCAGCGGTTAGCATGGGCGTAGCCAGGATTTTTCAAAGGGGAGGTCACACTGACTCGTACAGAGGATACTCATCAGATTGTCACCTGAATATTGTAGGTTGTTTGCTTACAAAAAGGCTTACAAAGGGGGGGGGGGTCACGGGCACCCCAGGACCCCCCTGGCTACGCCCTTGGTTAGCGACACAACTTGTGGGCGAATCAACCGGTTACCCGCTAAAAGCCTTCAAAGAAGTTGGTTTAAAACTCTTTGACACTGTGAGACACTGTAAGAAAGTTGATAAGAATCTATGCTAACTGCGGGTATCGAAGCGAAGGAATGATTCCTATCGTGGCGGGCAGAATGCTGAGAATGACAAGGAACCTTTTCAAAACACAAAACTCAGCTTTTCGCAACAGGACGGACAATCGAATGATTAAGAAAAATTGTGTTCAATGTTGTGCTGTTAGTTCAATAAGACAGTTATCGGCATTTGCCTCTATCTTGACTCTTGCGTACAACCAGCCCGAAAGAACTTCCATCCACATGCGAAAAAACTTGTGAATAACACGCGATAGGCAAAACTGATACATGGATGCTGACATCACTAAGCAAATCGCTTGTTGATACAGTAATATATCTAAATAAACTCCAATTACCTGTAATAAAAACAATCAAGACAAAATCAAATTTAACAGACCTTCCCGGCTTTTGTCGTCGTAATAAAATGGCATACATGTTTTGCTCTTCCGCCTTCCGGTTGACAACTTTTAGGAGCTGAGCGTGAAAAGGTATTTCCGTGTAAATTTTGACGGGCCTCCCGTACTTTTGCTATTAGAATAGCCTTCTTGTCACTTGCTTTGTAAGTAATGTTCAGCTCATCTAGGACCTCTCGTAAGAGACGACCTGTCATGTCCTCTGGCTCTCCCTTTTTGAGTCTCTCTGTTTCCTGTGCCTTAGCTTTTTCTTCCTGGAGCATCATTTCTTGCTCGAAACGATGCTGGAAACGGTGGCGCTGATGCTCAACAATAAAATGTGACAAACGACATGTGACTCATCTTTACGTTTTAAAACTTAATGTTAAAATTGCCCTGCCGCTAATATCAACTTTCCAACTTTTTGGTCCATTCACGCCTGCAGCATAATCTGGCATAATGCTTCTCAACCAGTGCAACAAAGCAGACGAAACACAAGTATAAAAAAATAACAAGTTTTGAAGCAGCCCAATAGGATCAAGGTACAAAGGTATAAAAGCATCGACTATGAAAATGATAAAGGTGCACTAGCCTCGTGGACGAATGTCAAATAGAGGAATGTCAGACAGTGGTAGAACTAGGGAGATGGTACATATGAATGTTGTGCCGCGTAGCACTGTGGACACAAATGGTGAAACAGAGAATTAACTCTGAAGTGTAAATTTAAGTGCTAATTGAACCCATGAATAACCCACTGGGCGTTAGCCCTAGTAAAGAGAATCAGGGAACCACAGGAGGTAAAGAAAAAATCTTTTGACCTCGGTGGGAGTCGAACCCACGACCTCCGGATTAGATCTACCGTTACTCTGCCGACTGAGCTACGAGGTCGGACAAGATTTAGGCGGTGAATCGCGGCGAAGAGAAAGTAAGGGTACATATGAATGTTATGGCACCTATATGCACATGCATAACTCCACGTCACCCACGGATCTCATAGCCCTTTCAATCTTGCTAAAAAATACTCAAGTTAAGAGAGCTTTTCGCATTCTGTACAAGTCGTAAGTTTACCCTTTTTACACAACGACACTACTTGACCGAAACTAGGAAGAAAGTGAAAAAAAGCTCTCTGACACGTTAAAGGCTGATTTAAATAAGTTTCACTTTAACTTGACGCCACGCTGTCTTCAAAGAATATTTGAACAGTTTTCAAAAATATCGGACTGAAATAAATGTCATCAACTATAAACTGCTACTGCAGAGACGTAAAAAGAGTTTGGAAATGAAAGCTTTTTTAATATCCTGCATGGAAACAATAGCCGACAACTTGTAAGCTCTTATTGAATTTCCTCTCATATGAAAACAAAAGTGTCAAGCTACCATTTATAACTAAAAATAACACTGAACATCTCGTGCGAAAGATTTGCTCCCATATGAAAAACAAAAGTTTCAAGTTACCATTTGTAACTGAAAATGGCAAGCATCTTGTGGGAACAAGTGGTGACAATTTGTCAGCTCTAATATTGAATTCACTCCCTTGTGAAAAACGTGTCAAATTACCCTTTGTAACTAAAAAATAAAAATATCTCTTTATATTTGAATGCAACAAGAACAAAACAATCGTTACCTACACCTAATATTGTAAACATTAGCACTGTGTCAAATTTAAATAGTCTCGTCTCCTCTAAAACATATCCTAAGAACTAGAAGCGACGATTCGTGACCTCTAATTTAATTTACTCTTTGTGAAAAACAAAAGTATCAAGTTACCCTTTGTAACTAAAAATAAAAATATCTCGTGCCATTTGCGTACTACTAACTTATGAGCTGCTTCAAAACTCAAGACTTATCTCGTTCATAACTAGCCAGTGGTGGATCCAGACATTGAGCTACAGAAGAACCATTTTTTTTTTGTTTTACTTACCCAGCGACTTTTCTTCCTTCTGTCATTTCTTCTTTTCTACCCAAAATAAAGGTGGGGGGAGCCCCACCTCTAGATTCGCCACTGCTAGCCACCATTACACTGAAAATTATGCACTCTAAAACAACCCAAAGTATGTGCGTAACAAGAATTGCCGGCTATTGCTACTAATCTCATCATCACGACTCCTAGAACTTCATGTATTTACTTTTTACCTAAAATTCACAAACCTAACAACCCAGGCCAACCTATCGTCTCTGCGTGTAGTTGCCCTTCCGAACTCATTTCTAGCTATTTAGACAAAATTATGGCACCTATCGTCAGATCTTTACCGTCATACGTTAAAGACAGTCAACACGCACTTCAAATTTTTCGCGATGTCAATTTCCTGGGTGAAGACAAACTTATTTTTACTATGGACATTACATCCCTTTACACCGTCATCCCTAATGGCGAAGGTCTTCTAGCCCTCAGACATTTTTTTGATTAACGCTCTGTTAAGGAACCAAGCTCGGAAACACTGCTCCGCCTGGCTGAACTAGTTTATAAACCAGTTATTATAAACAAATCAATGGTGTGGCCATGGGTACTAAAATGGGACCCAGCTACGCCAATCTTTTCGTAGGCTACTTTTAATACAAATTTTTTAATCAATACAACGGCCCTAAACCTGAGCTCTACGGTCGCTACATTGACGATTGTGGTGGCGCCACTTCCTCTACAGAGAGGAACTCAATCAATTTATAACTGCTGTTAATTCGTTTCATCCGGCTCTTAAGTATACCTGGGAAATTTCCAATACTTCTTTAGCATTTCTAGATATCAACGTTTCTGTCGAAGGCAACGGTTTATGCACCAGTGTGCACTACAAACCCACTGATTCTCATAGTTATTTATTGTATTCATCTTCACTTCCATCACACGTCATACCATTCCTTATTCTCAGTTTCTTAGACTTCGTCGCCTTTGTAGTGAGGACTCTGATTTTTCCTTTAAATCACAAGAAATGCGCAATTTTTTCGACAAACGTGGATATCCTGCCTGTGTTGTTTAAGCAGGCCATCATCGCGCCCAACAAATTGATCGGCAGTCAGCACTACAAACGTCTCAGAAGGAGAATAATAATATAATTTCATTCACCCTCACAATCACGCAGTAAAATCCATCATTCTCAAAAACTTTAAATTACTTCAAAATGATCCCGATACTGGTAGAATCTTTTCACAACCGCCATTAACTTCATTCAAACGCGACAAAAACATGGGTAACTTTTTAGTTAGCAGTGCATTCAAAACGAGTGTCGGGATTAGTCAGGCACCCGAGCTCACGTAGCCCGTGGGGGCTGGGACTGTAAAAAAGAACATTATGGGATGCGAAAAGAGAGAGCACATGGCGAGCGAGTTAGGGAACGTATGTGAACTGATGTAAGTGAGATTAAAAGCTGTTGAGTTTATCCAGTTAAGAGTGAGTGGAACGCACGCGCACCATGTAAAACATGTCCTTTCATTTACAACGTTGAGAAATTATCGGGGCCCAAGCGATCCATTAAGATCACAGATCATTTTACCTGTACCTCAGCCAATGTCATCTACTGTATAACTTGCACTCTTTGCAGGTATATATCGGCGAAACAGGTAGACGACTAGGCGACCGTTTCCGAGAACACCTTCGCGACGTAGACAAAGACGATAAAGACGCTTCTAAACCGGTCGCTAGACATTTTAATCTGCCGAATCATTCTAACCAACATATCGCAGTCTGCGGCCTCTCCCTACTTCAAGGAAGCACAGAAAGCCGCAAAAGTGTTGAACAAAATTTGTTTTTCAAATCGGCACTCTTAATCCTCACGGTATAAACGAACGCTTTTCATTCAACTAATTCATTCTGTTGTTTTTCACGTTGCCAGGCACCAACCAATAGCGTAGCTCCATATTTCTGTATATAAACCACAAACAACCCACAATTTCTTGATTCGCACCGACGTAGGGCTAACGCTCGAAACGTCAGCTTCCGAATCTCTTTACGGTGGCCAATTCGCATTATCAACCCAGTTGATAAAACCAAATTATATACATAGGCCTACATGGCTATACACAGCCCTACATGGCTACACTTATCCCTCCATCGCTATACATAACCCTACATGACTATACATAGCCCTACATGGCCATACATAACGCTACATGGCTAAACACAGCCCTACATGTCTATACATAGCCCTACACAACTATAGATAGCCCTACATGGCTATACATAGCCCTACAAAATTATACATAGCCCTACATCGCTATACGTAGCCCTAGATGGCTATACATAGCTTTACAAGACAAGACAAGACAACTTTTTTACATTTTTTTCTGAATACATTACTAACAGACCTGGCGCCACAGGTAGCAAAAGCTAGTCGAGGCGAGCCAGGAACAATAAAATAAATGAAATCTGCTAATCTTTAAAAGGAAGATATTAAAGGAAAAGCGAGAGCAAAGGAAGAAGTACTTAAGGGAAACTCGTATTGTATTATTTCATGAAAGCTACATAGTTAATTCGTAAATACATGGCTATACACAGTCCTACATGGCTATACATAGCCCTACAGGGCTATACATAGTCCCACATGGCTATAAATAGCCCTCAATGGCTACACATCGCCCTAAATGGCTATACATAGCCCTAGAGGGCCATACATAGCCCTACATGACTATATACAGCTTATATGGCTAAACATAGCCCAACATGACTATGTATAGCCCTACATGGCTATACACAGCCCTACATGGCTATGCATAGCCCTACATGGCTATACACAGCCCTACATAACAATACACAGCCCCACATAGAGCTATATATAGCACTACAGGGCTATAAATAGCCCTACATGGCTATGCTATACATAGCCCTACATGGCTATACATAGCCATTCATGGCTATACACAGCCCTACATGGGTATGGCTATACATAGCCCAACAGGGCTACTGGCTACACATAGCCCTATATTGCAATACATAACCTTACATGGCTATACACAGCCCTACATGGCTATACATAGCCCTACAGGGCTATACACAGCTCTACCTGGCTATACATAGCCGTTCATGGCTATACATAGCCCTACATGGCTATACACTGCCCTACATGGCTATACAGAACCCTACATGGCTATATATAGCCCTACATGGCTATACATAGCTTTACATGGGTATACACTGCCTACATGGCTATACAGAGCCCAACATGGCTATACATAGCGCTACCTGGCTATACATAGCGTTACATGTCTATACATATATACGCAGCCCTACATGGCTATGCATAGGACTACGCAACTATACATAGCCCTACATGGCTTAACATGGCCCCAAATAATTATACATAGTCTTTCATTGGTATACATATCCGTACATGACTATACATAGCCTTACCTGGCTATACATAGCCCTTTATGGCTATACACAGCCTTACATGGCTATAAATAGCCCTTCAGGGCTATACATAGCCCGACACAACTATACATAGCCCTACATGGCTATACACAGGCCTAGGTGGCTATACTTAGCCCTAAGTGGCAATACATAGCTTTACATGGCTATGCACAGCCTTACATGGCTATACATACCCCTACAGGGCTATACATAGCCCTACATTGCGATAGACAGCCTTACATGGCTATACATAGGCCTACAGCGCTATAAATAGCCCTACATGGCTCTACACAGCCCTACATGGCTAAACAAAGTCCAACATGACTATACATAGCCCTACATGGCTATACACAGCCCTACATGGTTATAAATAGCCCTACATGGCCATACATAGCCCTACATGGCTATACACAGCCTTACATGGTTATACATAGGCCTACAGCGCTATATATCGCCCTACATGGCTATGCTATACATGGCCATACAGGGCTATACATAGCCCTTCATGGCTATACACAGCCCTACATGGCTATACATAGCCCTACAGAACTGTAGATAGTCTTACATGGCTATACATAGCTTTACATTGCTATACATAGCTCTACATGGCAATACACAGCCCTACATGGCTATACATAGCGCTACCTGGCTATACATAGCCCTACATGTCTATACATAGCCCTACATTGCTATACATAGCCCTTCATGGCTACACATAGCCCTACACACCTATATAGCTCAACATGGCTATACACAGCCTTACATGGTTATACATAGCCCTACAGTTTATACGTAGCCCTACATGTCTATAGATAGCCCTACATGGCTATACAGAGCCCTGGATGGCTATACATAGCCCTACATGGGTATACTTAGCCCATCTTAGCCATACTTAACCCTACATGACTATACATAGCCCGACATGGCTATACATAGCCCTACATGGCTAAACAGCTTTACATGGCGAAACGCAGCCCTACACGACTATACATAGCGCCTCAAAACTATACATAGCCCTACGTGGCTATACATGGCCCTACACAATTAAACATAGCCCCCCATGGGCATACATTGCCCTTACATGGCTATACATGGCCCTACATGGCTATACGTAGCCTTGCATGGCTATACACAGCCCTACATGGCTGTACACAGCCCTATAGGGCTTTTGATAGCCCTACACAACTATACATGGCCCTATATGGCTATACACAGCCCTACATGGCTATAGTTAGCCCTCCATGGCTATACATAACCCTACATGTCTACACATAGCCGCACATGGCCATACATAGCCCTACATGGCTATTCACAGCCCTTCATGGCTATACATAGCCCTACATAGCTATACATAACCCTACATGGCTATACACAGCCCTACATGGCCATACATAGCTCTACATGGCTATACATAGCCGTACATGGCTATACACAGTCCGACATGGCCATAAATACCCCTACACAGCTATACATAGGCCTACATGGCTATACATAACGCTACATGGCTATACACGACCCTACATGGCTATACATAGCCCTACACAACTATACATAGCCCTACATGGCTATACATGTCCCTACAGAATTATACATAGCCCTCCATGGCTTTGCATAGCCCTACTACGCTATATATAGCCCTAGATGGCCATACATAACTTTAAAAGACATAAGAAGACAAGACAACTTTATTACATTTTTGCAGAATACATTACTAACAGACCTGGCTCCGCGGGTAGCAAAAACTAGTCGCGGTAGGCCAGAAACAATAGAATAGATGAAATCTGCTATTAGGAAAAGCGAAAGCAAAGGAAGAAGTACTTAAAGGAGACTGGTATTGTATTATTTCTTTAGGGCTACATAGTTAATTCGTTAATGCATGGCTATACACAGCCCTACATGGCTATACATAGCCCTACAGGGCTATACATAGCCCTACATGTCTATACATAGCCCTCCATGGCTATACATAGCCCTACATGGCCATACACAGCCCTAAATGGCTATAAATAGCCCTTAATTGCTATACATAGCCTGACATGGCTACACACAGCCCTACATGGCTATAGATAGCCCAAGAGGGCTATAAATTACCCTTCATGGCTATGCTATAAATAGCCCTACATGGCTATACATAGCCCTTCATGGCTATACAGAGCCTCATATGGCTATACACAGCCCTGCATGGCTATACATAGCCCTGCAGGGCTATACATTACTACCTCCCTATACATAACCCTATATGTTTATACGTAGCCCTACATTCCTATACATAGCCCAACATGGCTATACACAGCCTTACACGGTTAGAAAATAGCCCTACATGGCTATAGACGACCCTACATGGCTATACAGAGCCCTGGATGACTATACATGGCCCTACATGGCTATAATTAGCCCATCGTAGCCATACTTAACTCTACATGACTTTGCATAGCCGTACATGGCTAAACATAGCCCTACATGGCTAAACGCAGCCCTACATGGCTAAAGATAGCGCTACACACAACTATACATAGCCCTGAATGGCTATACTTGGCCCTGCACAATTACAAATAGCCCTCCATGGGTACACAGAGACGTACATGGCTATACGTAGCCTTGCATCGCTATAAATACCCCTCCATGGCTATACATAGCCCTACATGACTACACCCTACATGGCTACCGAGAGCCCTACATAGCTATACATAAACTCTTATTGATATACATCGCTCTACATGGCTATACACAGCCTTACATTGTTATACATGGCTATGCATAGCCCTACATGGCTACACCAAGCCCTACATAGCTATACATAGCGCTACGTGGCAATACATAGCCCTGCATAACTATACATAGCCTTAGATGACTAAACATAGCCCCACACAGTTATACATAGCCCTCCAAGGTTACACATAGCACTCGATAGCTATACATAGCACAACACGGCTATACACAGCCCTACTTGGCTATACCTAACCCTACATGACTATTCATAGCCCTACATGGCCATACATAACCCTACATTGCTATACACAGGACTTCATGGCTATACATAGCCCTACATTGCTATACATAGCCATCCATGACTATACATAGCCCTACATGACTAAACATAGCCCTGCAGTGTCATACATAGCCCTACATTGTTATACACAGCCCTATATGGCTATACATAGCCCTATGTAGCTGAACATAGCCCTACATGGTTATTCATAGCCCTACAGAACTATACATAGCCCTACAGAACTATACTTAGCCCTACATATCTATACATAGCCCTACACAATTATACATAGTCCTACATGGCTATACATAGCCCTCAAGGGCTATACATAGCCCTAATTGACTATAGATAGCCCTAGATGGCCATAAATAGCCCTCCATGGCTACACACAGACCTACATGGCTAAACACAGCCCTCCAGGGCTATACATAGCCCTACATGGCTATACATAGCCCTACATGACTATACATAGCCCTACATGGCTATAAACAGCCCTACATGGCTAAAGATAGCCCTACATTGCTATACATAGCACTACATGGCTATAGAAAGCCCAGCATGGCTATACATAGCCCTAAAGGGCTATAGATAGACCTTGGTCCAACAAAACCAAACAGGCAATCCAACTAGGTTACGTAAATCGTATAATTTATTCCAATAAGATTATTCGATCTAAAGAAAAGAACGAAATACATTTGAGAAACTGAACAGGATCCATCGGTATATCAACACGCGAGAAAAAACTATTAACTAGAATTACAGCACTGAGAACTTACTTCTTTGACGATGTCTAGAAGGATTGTTTCACGATGTACAGGTCAGCAACAGATAAAACAGGTCAGGGTATAACAGAAAACGGGTCAGCTAGACAGGTTAGCAAACGTGCACATATCTTCGAATCTGAAATGTCTGAACTGAAAACTGACTTATACACGTGGCTTAATTACGTAAGTTAGTGTAATCAAAATCAATCATGAAATCAAGTTAATAATTCATTGGGTTGACGAAACAGACCTAAAGGGCTATAGATAGCTCCACATGGCTATTCGTAGCCCTACATGGCTATACATAGCCCTACAGGGCTATACATAGCACTACCTCCCTATACATAACCCTATATGTCTATACGTAGCCCTACATTCCTATACATAGACCAACATGGCTATACCCAGCCTTACATAGTTAGACATAGCCCTACATGGCTATAGACAGCCCTACATGGCTATACAGAGACCTGGGTGGCTATACATGGCCCTATGTAGCTGAACATAGCCCTATATGGCTATACATAGCCCTATATGGCTATACATAGCTCTATGTAGCTGAACATAGCCCTACATGGCTATACATAGCCCTACAGAACTATACATAGCCCTACAGAACTATACTTAGCCCTACATATCTATACATAGCCCTACACAATTATACATAGCCCTACATGGCTATACATGGCTCTACAGGGCTATACATAGAACTTCCTCCCTATACATAACCCTATATGTCTATACGTAGCCCTACATTCCTACACATAGCCCAACATGGCTATACACAGCCTTACATAGTTAGGCATAGCCCTACATGGCTATAGACAGCCCTACATGGCTATACAGAGCCATGGATGGCTATACATGGCCCTACATAGCTATAATTAGCCCATCGTAGCCATACTTAACTCTACATGACTATGCATAGCCCTACATGGCTAAACATAGCACTACATGGTTAAACGCAGCCCTACATGGCTTTAGATAGCCCTACACAACTATACATAGCGCTACATGGTTATACATGGCCCTGTACACTTACAAATAGCCCTCCATGGGTATACAGAGACGTACATGGCTATACGTAACCTGCATCGCTATACACAGCCCTACAAGGCTATACATAGCCCTAAAAGGCTTTACATACCCCTACACAACTATACATAACCTTACATGCCTATACACAGTCCTACATGACTATACACAGCCCTACATGGCTATAAATACCACTCCATGGCTATGCATAGCCCTACATGACTAAACTTAGCCCTACATGACTAAACTTAGCCCTACATGGCTACAGAGAGCCCTACATAGCTATACATAACCCTTTATTGCATGGCTATACACAGCCTTACATGGTTATACATGGCTATGCATAGCCCTACATGGCTACACCAAGCCCTACACAGCTATACATAGCCCTACGTGGCAATACATAGCCCTGCATAACTATACATAGCCTTATATGGCTATACATAGCCCTACACAGTTATACATAGCCCTCCACGGCTACACATAGCACTCGATAACTATACATAGCACAACATGGCTATACCATGAGGGGACGCAAGCGGCGAAAACTGGAAGTATCACTTCACGCAGAAAGATTTGTCTGCGGTTAGCAATGGCGTGATTTCCTGTCAATTAAAGCGTTGGTCGGCTGTCATCTCTCTCCCTCTGAGACATCTGGCATATGTTGTTATCAGATCTGTGTCAAACCTACGCGTGCACTGTAAGTATCTCCCGTTGTCCCATACAAAGCCTTAGGAAACTTTCCTAAGGCAGTTGTATGGGCTTTTTTTCAATCAGAAGCAATGTGTTATGCGTTCCATGTTTCTCATTATGCTGACCGCAAGGCGTCATAATCTCGCCGCTTTGTGACATAAATGTCGTTCAACAAAAAGTAAACCAGACCACTGTCAGACCTATACATGTCTCATTTTTCAGATAATGGAAAGTTACACATCAATGACACGTCATCGCTTGTCAAACTTTGTTAATGAACATGACTTCCACTCACGTAATCGGCCCAATGGATGTACTATTATGATCCACTGATGAGCAATAAGTGTAAATCAATCCGACAACATGAAGTGCCCTTCATAAACACGAGTGAAGCAACAAAAAGGTCGAGAGACCTATCAGAGAACGGCAAATGTACAAATGTCACGAACCGTAGGAGTCATGTAGGCTAGTCACCTCATTTTACACTGATATGAACAAAATATTAAGCTGCGTGATTATTATTTTTGCGTTACATCAAACTGTTTGAGGTGTGCCACCCGCCAGTGTGATGAACAAAACATTAAGCTGTGTGATTATTTTTGTTCGCATTACATCAAACTGTTTGAGGTGTGCCACCCACCAGTTTTGAAGAACAAAATATTAAGCTGTATGAATATTTTTTTCGAGTTACATCAAACTGTTTGAGGTGTGCCACCCGCCAGTTCTGATGAAGAAAATATTAAGCTGTATGATTATTTTTTTTCGAGTTACATCAAACTGTTTGAGGTGTGCCACCCGCCAGTTCTGAAGAACAAAATATTAAGCTGTATGATTATTTTTTTCGAGTAACATCAAACTGTTTGAGGTGTGCCACCCGCCAGTTCTGAAGAACAAAATATTAAGCTGTATGATGTTTTTTTCGAGTTACATCAAACTGTTTGAGGTGTGCCACCCGCCAGTTCTGATGAAGAAAATATTAAGCTGTATGATTATTTTTTTCGAGTTACATCAAACTGTTTGAGGTGTGCCACCCGCCAGTTCTGAAGAACAAAATATTAAGCTGTATGATTATTTTTTTCGAGTTACATCAAACTGTTTGAGGTGTGCCACCCGCCAGTTCTGAAGAACAAAATATTAAGCTGTATGATATTTTTTTCGAGTTACATCAAACTGTTTGAGGTGTGCCACCCGCCAGTTCTGATGAAGAAAATATTAAGCTGTATGATTATTTTTTTCGAGTTACATCAAACTGTTTGAGGTGTGCCACCCGCCAGTTCTGATGAAGAAAATATTAAGCTGTATGATTATTTTTTTCGCATTACATCAAACTGTTTGAGGTGTGCCACCCGCCAGTGTGATGAACAAAACACTAAGCTGCGTGAACATTTTTTTTCGCATTACATCAAACTGTTTGAGGTGTGCCACCCGCCAGTTCTGAAGAACAAAATGTTAAGCTGTATGATTATTTTTTTCGTGTTACACCAAACTGTTTGAGGCGTGCCACCCGCCAGTGTGATGAACAAAACATTAAGCTGTGTGATTATTTTTTTCGCGTTACATCAAACTGTTTAAGGTGGGAAACCCGCCAATTGTGAGGAACAAAATATTTAGCTGCGTTATTATTTGTTTCGCAATTACTTCCTAATTGTTTGAGGTGGGTCACCAGCCAGTTCTGATGAACAAAAACATTAGCTGCGTGATTTTTTCTTTTGCGTCACGTTAAACTGTTTGAGGTGGTTCACCCGCTAGTCCTGGCGAACAAAACATTCAACTAACTATCTTGCAGATTCGGTGAAGCCTCAGAGCAAATCCGACCTCTCGTTCCACCAGCTGGCGGTGAAATTACGATCTGTTGACCTTTTTGTCATCCACCTTAGTTGGCAGTTCCACTGGACACTGCATTTGTAAACGTCCTCGAATAATTATTAACATGCAAACGCACTATCTTCCGACAATGAGTTCTTTTCTAGCTGTTGGAAAGCAAAACGGCCAGCAAAGCAACTGACGAAGCCGCAATTTCAAAGTATTTATTCAAAGTAGGTCTTACCGTCACAACTGTCTCCATCGGCCATCGGAAGTGAACTTCTTCAGATCAAAATTCATCGGGGAAACTCGACACAACTAAACGTTTCTTGAAGAGCTAACCTGGGCGTTCTCTACAAATACTGCTACTTAGGACATACCGGTATTTGTCGCGCGAGTGAAGAGCGCGAAACCTTTCATATTTGGCGCCATTGCAATCCTGTATTTAACCAGCCCTACTTGGCTATACTTAACAATACATGACTATACATACCCCTACATTGCTATACACAGGACTTCATGGCTATACATAGCCCTACATTGCTATACATAGCCATCCATGACTATACATAGCCCTACATGACTAAGCATAGCCCTGCAGTGTCATACATAGCCCTGCATGGTTATACACAGCCCTATATCGCTATACATAGCCCTATGTAGCTGAACATTGCCCTACGTGGCTATACATAGCCCTACAGAACTATTCATAGCCCTACAGAACTATACTTAGTAAAAAGTTAATGAAAAACTCTTGAAAGTGTCAATGAACATTAAAAAATGTACAAACGTTTCGGGCAGAGCCCTTCATCGGTGTAAAAAAGCCCATTGTGGCAAGTTGTGGCAAGTTGGACTTGCCACAATGGACAGAGCGCTGCATGGCTATAGATATCCCTACGTGGCTGTCATTAGCCCTTCATGGCCATACATAGCACGTATGAAACTTAAGCTCCATAAGTGTCCGTAGACCCAATTGAAGACAAATTTGGCAAGGACACCTAAATCCGCCATTTTCTGTAATTTTGCGAAGGGGGGACCAATGGAAACTGCTCAAAAAAGTAGGCCGACTTTAGGGGCTTCAAAAACACCCTGGCGCAAATTGCATCATCTGCTAATTTAAATGCACTTCAAGTGCAAACATAGGACAACATTTTGCTGGAAACCGCAGCTCCATAAGTGTCCGTCGAGCTGAGTAATGACAAATTTGGCAAGGACACCTGAATCGACCATTTTCTGAGATTTTCCCAAGCGCGGACCAACGGAAACTGCTCAAAAAAGTAGGCCTACTATAGGGGCTTCAAAAAAGCCTGGCGCAAATTGCATCATCTTCTAATTAGGATGCACTTAAAGTGCAAACATAGGACATCGTTTCGCTGCAAACTGCGGTTCCATAAGCGTCCGTGGAGCCGAGTTATGACAAATTTGGCAAGGACACCTAAATCGGCCATTTTCTGAGATTTTGCCAATGGGGGACCAAGGGAAACTGCTCAAAAAAGTAGGCCGAATATAGGGGCTTCAAAAACACCCTGGCGCAAATTGCATCATCTCCTAATTAGTATGCACTTGAAGTGAAAACATAGGACAACATTCTGCTGCAAACTGCGGCTCCATAAGTGTCCGTTGAGCCAAGTGATGAGAAATTTGGCAAGGACACCTAAA
The DNA here is from genome assembly GCA_964020085.1 of Micromussa lordhowensis. Taxonomy (NCBI): domain Eukaryota; kingdom Metazoa; phylum Cnidaria; class Anthozoa; order Scleractinia; family Lobophylliidae; genus Micromussa; species Micromussa lordhowensis. Next base: position 4,749,278 of record OZ026606.1, on the reverse strand, counting down.
TCGGCCATTTTCTGAGATTTTGCCAAGGGCGGAGCAACGGAAACTGCTCAAAAAAGTAGGCCGACTATAGGGGCTTCAAAAACACCCTGGCGCAAATTGCATCATCTCCTAATTAGTATGCACTTGAAGTGAAAACATAGGACAACATTTTGCTGCAAACTGCGGCTCCATAAGTGTCCGTTGAGCCAAGTGATGAGAAATTTGGCAAGGACACCTAAATCGGCCATTTTCTGAGATTTTGCCAAGGGCGGAGGAACGGAAACTGCTCAAAAAAGTAGGCCGATTACAGGGGCTTTAAAATACGCCATGGCGCAAATTGCATCATCTCCTAATTAGTATGCACTTGAAGTGCAAACATAGGACAACATTTTGCTGCAAACTGCGGCTCCATAAGTGTCCGTGGAGCCGAGTTATGACAAATTTGGCAAGGACACCTAAATCGGCCATTTTCTGAGATTTTGCCAAGGGGGGACCCAGGGAAACTGCTTAAAAAAGTAGGCCGGCTATACAGGCTTCAAAAACACCCTGGGGCAAATTGCGTCATCCCCTAATTAGTATGAACTTGAAGTGCAAACATAGGACAACATTTTGCTGCAAACTGCGGCTCCATAAAAGTTTGTGAAGCCGAGTTATGATAAATTTGGGAAGGACACCTAAATCGGCCATTTTGTGAGATTTTGCCAAGGGGCGACCAAGGAAAACTGCTCAAAAAATAGGCCGACTATAGGGGTTTCAAAAACAGAATGGCGCAAATTGCATAATCTTCTAATTAGTATGCACTTGAAGTGCAAACATAGGACAACATTTTGCTGCAAACTGCGGATCAATAAGTGTCCGTAAAACCGAGTTATGACAAATTTGGCAAGACACCTAAATCGGCCATTTTCTGAGATTTTGCCAAGGGGGGACGAAGGGAAACTGTTAAAAAACGTAAGCCGCCCATAGGGGCTTCGAAGACACCCTGGCGCAAAATTGCATCATCTCCCTATTAGTATGCGCTTGAAGTCCAAATATAGGACATTATTTAGCTGCAAACTGCGGCTCCATAAGTGTCCGTTGAGCCAAGTGATGAGAAATTTGGCAAGGACACCTAAATCGGCCATTTTTTGAGATTTTGCCAAGGGGGGACAAAGGGAAACTGCTCAAAAAAGTAGGCCGACTATAGGGGTTTCAAAAACACCCTGGCGCAAATTGCATCATCTCCTAATTAGTATGCACTTGAAGTCAAAATAGGACAACATTTTGGTTGAAACTGCGGCTCCATAAGTGTCGGTGAAGCCGAGTTATGACAAGTTTGGCAAGGACACCTAAATCGGCTATTTTGTGAGATTTTCCAAGGATCGACCAAGGGAAACTGCTCAAAAAAGTAGGCCGACTATAGGGGGTTCAAAAATATCCTGGCGCAATATGCATCATCTCTCAATTAGTATCCACTTGAAGTGCAATGATAGAACAACATTTTGCTGCAAACTGCGCCTCCATAAGTGTCCGTAGAGTCGAGTTATGACAAATTTGGCAAGGACACCTACATCGGCCATTTTCTGAGATTTTGCCAAGGGGGGACCAAGGGAAACTGCTCAAAAGAGTAGGCCGACTATAGAGGCTTCAAAAACACCCAGGCGCAAATTGCATCATCTCCTAATTAGTAGGCACTTGAAGTGCCAGCATAGGACAACATTTTTGCTGCAAACTGCGGCTCCATAAGTGTCCGTGGAGCCGAGTTATGACAAATTTGGCAAGGACACCTAAATCGGCCATTTTCTGAGATTTTGCCGGGGGGGACCAAGGGAAACTGCTCAAAAAAGTAGGCCGACGATAGGGGCTTCAAAAACACCCTGGCGCAAATTGCTTCATCTCTTAAGTAGTATGCACATCAAGTCCATTCATAGGACAACAGTTTGCTGCAAACTGCGGCTCCATAAGTGTCTTTGGAGCCAAGTTATGACAAATTTATAGAGGACACCTAAATCGGCCATTTTCTGAGATTTTGCCAAGTGGGGACCAAGGGAAACTGCTCAAAAAAGTAGGCCAACTATAAGGGCTTCAAAAACTCTCTGGCGCAAATTGCATCATCTCCTAGTTGGTATGCACTTGAAGTGCAAACATAGGACAACATTTTGCTGCAAACTGCGGCTCCATAAGTGTCCTTGGAGCCGAGTTATGACAAATTTATAGAGGACACCTAAATCAGCCATTTTCTAAGATTTTTCCATGGGGGGACCAAGAGAAACTGCTCAAAGAAGTAGGCCGACTATAGAGGCTTCAAAAACAATCTGGTGCAAATTGCATCATGTCCTAATTAAAATGCACTTAAAGTGCAAACATAGGACAACATTTTGCTGCAAACTGCGGCTCCATAAGTGTCCGTAGAGCCGAGTTATGACAAATTTGGCAAGGACACCTAAATCGGCCATTTTCTGAGATTTTGCCAAGGGGGGACCAAGGGAAACTGCTTAAAAAAGGAGGCCAACTATAGGGGCTTCAAAAACACCCTGGCGCAAATTGCATTATCTCCTAATTAGTATGCACTTTAAGTGGAAACATAGGACAACATTCTGCTGCAAACTGCGGTTCCATAAGTGTTCGTAGAGCCGAGGTATGACAAATTTGGCAAGGACAGCTAAATCGGCCATTTTCTGAGATTTTGCCAAGGGGGGACCAAGGGAAACTGCTCAAAACAGTGGGCTATAGGGGCTTCAAAAACACCCTGGCGCAAATGGCATCGTCTCCTAATTAGTATGCACTTGAAGTGCAAACATAGGACAACATTTGGCTTCAAACTGCGGCTCCATAAGGGTCCGTGGATTCGAGTTATGACAACTTTGGCAAGGACACCTAAATCAGCCATTTTCCTAGATTTTGCGAATAGGGGACCAATGGAAACTGCTCAAAAAAGGGGGCCTACTATAGGGGCTTAAAAAAACACCCGGCGCAAATTGCATCATCTTCTAATTAGTATGCACTTAAAGTGCAAGCATAGGGCAACATTTTGCTTCAAACTGCGGTTCCATAAGTGTCCATAGAGCCGAGTTATGACAAATTTGGCAAGGAAACCTAAATCGGCCATTTTCTGAGATTTTGCCAAGGGGGGACCAACGGAAACTGCTCAAAAAAGTCGGCCGACTATAGGGGCTTCAAAAACACCCTGGCGCAAATTGCACCATCTCCTAATTAGTATGAAATTTGTCACCCTGCATGGCTATACATAGCCCTTCATGGCTATACACAGCCCTACATTGCTACACTTAGCCCTCCATGGCTATACATAACCCTACATGATCGCCTAACATTGCTATACATATCCCTTCATGGCTATAGATAGCCCAACATGCCCATACATGACCCTACATGGCTATAAACAGCCCTACATGGCTGTATATAGCGCTACATTGCTATACCTAGCCCTCGATGGCTATACATTGCGCTACATGGCTAAACATAGCCCTGCACGGCCCTAAATAGCCCTACATGGCTATACATAGCCCTACATGGCTATGCTCAGGTCTACTTGGCTACACATAGCCCTATATAGCTGTACATGCCCCTACATGGCTATACATAGCCCTGCAAAGCTATACATAACCCAACATGCTATACACAGCCTTACATGGTTATACATAGCGCACCATGGCTATACATAGCCCTACATGGTTCTGGACAGCCCTACATGGCGATACAGAAACCTGCATGGCTATATATAGCCCTACGTGGCTATACTTAGCCCTTCATGGCCACACATAGCCCTACATGGCTATACAAAGCCCTACATGACTATACATAGACTTGTATGCCTATACACAGCCGTAGATGGCTATACATAGCCCTACAAGGCTTGACGTAGCCCTACGCAACCATAGGTAGCCCAACATGTTTATACATAGCCTTCCATAGCTACACATAGCCCTACATGACTATATATAGCCCTACATGATCATGCGTAACCCTACATGGCTATACAAAGCCCTGCATGGCTATACCTTGCGGTATACATATCCCTACAGGGCTATACATAGCCCTGCATGGGTATACACAGCTTTACATGGCTATACATAGTCCTACATTGCTATACATAGCCCTACATGGCGATACACAGCCCTACATTGCAATAGATAGCCCTACAGGGTTATTCATTGCCCTACATAGCTATACATAGACTTACAAGGTTATACATAGCCCTACATGGCTATAAACAGCTCTATATGGGTAAACATAGCCCTACACAACTATAGACAGCCCTACATGGCTACACACAGCCCTTCATGGCTATACTTAGCCCTCCATGGCTATACATAACCATAGCCCTACATGGCCATACATAACCCAACTTGGCTATACACAGCACTACATGCCTAAACATAAACTTACATTGCCCTAAATAGCTATACATAGCCCAGCACTACTATACATAGCCTTACATGGCTTTACATAGACCTAAATGGCTATACATAGTCCTACATGGCCATACATAGCCCTACATGGCTATACATAGCACTACATGACTATAAAGACGCCCTACATGGGTAGACATAGCCCTACATGGCTATACACAGCCCTACATAGCTATACATAGCCCTACAGGGCGATACATAGTCCTACGTTGATATACATAGCCCTACATGGTTATACATAGCCCTGCACAACTAGACATAGCCTTACCTGGCTATACATAGCCTTATATGGCTATACACAGCCCAACATGGCTATAAAAAAGCCTACATGGCTATACATAGCCCTACATATCTATACACAGCCATACATGGCTATACATAGCCCTACAGGGCTATACATAGCCCTACATGGCTATACATAGCCCTACATAGCTATATATAGTCGTGCACAACTATACATAGCCTTACAATGCTATACATAGCCCTACATGGCTATACACAGCCCTTCATGAGTATATATAGCCCTACATGGCTATTCATTGGCATAAATGGGTATACACAGCCCTACATGGCTATACATAGCCCTGCACAACTAGACAAAGCCTTACATGGCTATACATAGCCCTACATGGCTATACACAGCCCAACATGGCTATAAAAGAGCCTTACATGGCTATACATAGCCCTACATAGCTATACACAGCCGTACATGGCTATACATAGCCCTACAGGGCTATAAATAACCCTACATGGCTATACATAGCCCTACATGGCTATACATAGTCGTGCACAACTGTATATAGCCTTACAATGCTATACATAGCGCTACCTTGTTTTAGACAGCCCTACATGTGTATACATGTATATAGCCCTACATGGCTATACACAGCCCTACATGGGTATATATAACCCTACATTGCTTTTCATTGCCGTAAATGGGTATACACAGCCCTACATGGCTATACATAGCCCTACCTGGGTATACATAGCGCTACGTGGCTATACGTAGCCCTTCTTGGCTATACCAATCCTTACATGGCTATACATAGGCCTACATAGCTATACATAGCCCTGCACAACTATACATAGCCTTACATGGCTATACATAGTCCTACATGGGTACACATAGCACTCCATAGCTATACATAGCACAACATGACTATACACTGCCCTACATGGCTATGCACAGGCCTACATGGCTATACATAGCCATACAGGTCTATGCATAGCCCTACCTTGCTATACATAGCCTACATGGCTATACACAGCCTTACGTGGCCATAAACACCCCTACATGGCTATACATAGCCCTACAGGGCTATACATAGCCATACCTGGTTAAACATAGCCCTACTGGGCTATAGATAGCACTACATGGCTATACATAGCTCTACATGGCTATACATAGCCCTACACAACTATAATAGCCCTACACAACTATACATAGCCCCTCATGGCTATACATATCCCTACACAATTATACATAGGCCTACATGGCGATATATAGCCCTTCATGGGTTACATAGCCCCTCCTTGACTATACGCAGCTTTACATGGCTATACACAGCCGTACATGGCTAAAGATAGCTTTCCATGGCTATACATAGCCGTACATGACTATACATAGCCCTACATAGCAATACATAGCGCTACATGACTATACATAGCCCTACATGGCTATACATAGCCCTACAGGTCTATGCATAGCCCTACCTGCCTATACAAAGCCCTACATGGCTATACAAAGCTTAAGTGGCAATAAACAGCCCTACATGGCTATACATAGCCCTACAGGGCTATAAATAGCCATACCTGGCTATACATAGCCCTACCGGGCTATAGATAGCCCTACATGGTTATACATAGCTCTACATGGCTATACATAGCCCTACACAACGATACATAGCCCTACACAACTATACATAGCCCTACATGGCTATACATAGCCCTACACAATTATACATAGGCCTACATGGCGATATATAGCCTTTCATGGCTATACATAGCCCTCCATGACTATACACAGCTTTACATGGCTATACACAGCCGTACATGGCTAAACATAGCTTTCCATGGCTATACATAGCCGTACATGACTATACATAGCCCTACATAGCAATACATAGCCCTACATGACTATACCTAACCCTACATGGCTATACCTAGCCCTAGAGTTCCGTACATGGCCCTCCATGGCTCTACATAGCCCTACAAAAGGTATTTCCAGTGTTTGCAAAGACGGGCTGTGCGAGCTTTTACCAATTCAGAATATAGAGCACATTCTGGTCCTTTAGGCTCCAAATTAACATGTTACGAATTAGCTTAAGTTATGTACTGTTATCATAACAAACTGTTGCCTCCATTGTTTTACCCAATTTTAAGAAGAAACTGCTAGAGTTTTTAGTAAAATAAGTACTGAACTGGCAAAGCTGCACACTGTAGCACTATCTATGTAACTGAATTGTTATGTATGAGGTGGCCTCAGCTATAAGCCTTGTGGTTTTTAGAGGTCACCTCGCCATACATTAAAATATTTATTTATAAGTATCTAATATATTAGGTAAAAAGGCAAATGAACTGAATCCTGAATCTTGAATCTTGAAGTAATTTCGATTCGGTAACAATACAAAATGTAACAATAATATGTGTACAAGAACCAGATCCTTGCAGGAGTTTGACAGGAATAATCTTTAATGAACTGTAATGGCATCTTTAATGTAATATAATTGCAATTTGATTTACCAAGTACAAGATGGGAATGAAGATTGCTGTCATATTGTATCGAAAAATTAAATATCGTAAACATCCATGTATAAACCGCACTTCATTTCACAAAATTGAAGGCAAAAATCAAGGATGTGGCTTATCCACGGATGCATCGCATGAAGAACAGTAGCATTTTGATAAGACATTTGACATTTGAAAACGAACGCTTGTAGTTTTTAATATTAGTATTTAATTATTATTAACAGTTTTCTCAATGTTCTCGTGAAGAACAGTAATTAGTATTTAATTACTGTTGAGAGTTTTCTCGATGTTTACGTGAAGAACAATAACTAGATAAGAAATGTTACATTTGAAAAGGAACGCTTGTTCTCTTATAAATTACCTTTAGTGTTGTAATATTAAATAATGAAATAGAAACTGAAATGATTGCATCAATGCACGTGCTTTTCTGTGTTATGGTGCCCAGAAGACACCCACGCCCTGACTCCTCCCCTGCTAAGCACTCATTCGTTTTGTTTCGATGTAGCCTGCGAGGCTCTCATCGTTGGTACCACAAGAAAAGCCTTCGGTGAATGAAGGGAGCCGGTGAGAGTTAGGGCCTCTTATTTAGACTTGATTAATGTGAAAGATGGCAACAACTTCTATGTCGGTGTTTCGAAACCTACAACTCTACTGGAACTTCAACCTTTGTTTTTATATTTTTACAAAACCTGCGCTTCCATATTGGGGGCGTGGCTTATCTACGGATGCGGCTTATACACAGAGGTTTACGGTACCCTAAAATCTTTTGTTATAAGCTCCCCCCACCCTTATAAGACCCCCTGGATATAGGCCCATGTATCTGGAAAGAAAAAAAAACATAATACACCCAGTAAGGCCCCCTACCCCTCACCATGATTTTAGCCCCGCTCTGCTGAATGACTGTACTGCTTTATTATGACTTTTTACAGTCAAAAAGGTCAGTGTGTGCTTCAAAGTTATGAGCTAAGTTGAAAAAAAAATTACAATGTCTTTTTAACAATACCTCAGCTTGTAGCAAGTATTAAAGCACCTACAGAAATCAACACAATGCTGATGTACCTTTAGTCAGTGAACCTGTCTTAAATTAGTAATCAGGGTTCGTACCCTTTTGTGATTTTGAAATTCCATGACTTTCCATGACTTCTCTAAGTTTTCCATGACCTAAATTGACCATTTTCTTGGAAATCATCTTTCAATTTGGGTATGTTTTTACCATTTTCTTCACAAAAACACCGAATTTATTTAATTCTTTTCAATAAACATCATTTTCCATGACCCACACTTTTTTCCTGGCCTGGAAAATGAAATTCTAAAACGAATGACTTTCGAGATTTCCATGACCCGTACAAACCCTGTTAGTTGGTGTGGCGCGATTCCCGAAATTCCCTTGGCGATGAAAACGGAGAAATAGAAACGAACAATAACGGTGAAACTAACAAATAACTGAATAAGCGTACCCCTTCCCACAATCTCGCAATACACCACCATGAATTACAGCAGCTAATGCTTATTAATTATAAAAAAAGACTTGATATTAACAATGTTAACAGTAAGTAAACTAATTCTAAATATTCTATAACAACCGTTTGCTTGAAAATTATTACAACTCGGTGCTAAACTAATACGATTCCTAACTTCAACTTGAGTAATTTTAAAGCTAGACAGTAATTACACACGAAGTCGAATTAGCTAACTATTTACAAATTATATCGAGTAGTACTGTTCAGTTCCTTTTCATTCCTTGACTCTTCTTAACCAACGGCACAAAACCTAAACCGATACCACAAACCTCTTTCTCTTTAGTTCAAACCTAGCTCCGTGTCTTCACGTGCTTTCCTTTATCTTTCAGTCGACGTTTTCTCGATCCTCAGCATGTTCAACACTACTCTCAATCGCCACACAGCACGTAAACAGCACGTAGCACTTCTCCGCTCTATCGCCACCACTGACAAATGAGTTTCGTCAAGTTACTTGACTGGCTCTTGGTAGTGAATTCTTCTCTTTCTCTCTTGGCCACAGGCCCTTCAAATTCTTCTCTCTTTTTTCTTCCTCACTTCCCTTCTCCAACAGAACTGCTGCACCCAACAACCCACTACATCTGTACGACTTACATTTATACATACTTAATTGTACAAAGTTACATCATTTCTAATACGTACATCTAAACTACACGATACACTTAAAGATTATTTGAATATTAATTACTTTAATGCTACAAAAGTTACTTAATGCCAAATTTCTACCAGACAAAATACACTGAAACAAAGGCCTAAACTAAACGCAAACAACTATATGACAAAAAAGAAAATTTCGTGACACATTCCTCCTTAACAAGTCTATTTTTGGGGTGGGACGACACAAAAATTGAAAGGAAAGCCGGGAGAGAACTGATGACGAGGTTGGAACTACAGCAAGCTCAAACTCTGCTTAGAGCATCCACATTGCAGTGATTTCCGCCACTCTTGTGCTCTATAAGCATGTCGTACTCTTGGAGAGTGACGCTCCACCGGAACAACTTTCAGTTTTTATCACGGACTTGGTTAAGCCAGATCAACGGGTTGTGGTCAGTCTGCAATTTAAAAGTCCTGCCATGTAGATAATACCTAAATAACTCCACAGCCCACACAATGCCTAAACATTCTTTCTCGGTGGTGCTAAGTTTTTGTCCCCTGGGTTGCAACTTCCTACTAGCATAAGCTACTGGGTGCTCTTCTCCGTCCTTACCTTTCTGACACAAAATAGCTCCTGGAACTCTGTTCGAAGCGTCAACTTGCAGAATAAATTCTTCATCCCAGTGGGGTGGTCGTAAGACCGGAGGTTTTTGAAGAGCCTCTTTTAAATCAAGGAATGCTTGCTCATGAAAATCAAGCCATTTCACCTTTGTGGGATTTTTCCCTCTTGTCAAATCAGTTAGGGTGGCTACTCTCTCATAAAATATTGGAATAAATTTACAATAGTAACCAACCAAGCCTAGAAAAGATCTTATTTCTTTCTTGGTTGCTGGCCTGGGGTACTGTTGCCTCCTCTCCGAAACATTTGCTTTCAAGTTGTGTTTAGCTATTATATTCTAATTCGCTACCCCGCTCAAACGAATATAAAACATTTATCATGTAACAAGCAACCTGAATTGGGGTGTGTCAACACGAGCCGTGTGCGACCCTCTTTATTATGCCTTCATCAACAGAATACAATAAACAGAATGAAAACACGGAAAAGCACAAAATTACAGCAAGAAAAATATCCCAACAAAATGATCTAAACTATGCTCGTATAACAATCATTCAGTAAACATACAAAAACGAGCTAAACCTTTCGTGTAGGAGCATGCAAAGAACTACGTGTAAAAGAAAAGTGCCTGATCACTGGGTATTTAATTTTTGAGGGCGTAGTGACGGTCGTAAGACGCGAATGAATATAAATGAGAACAACTCAAATATATATAGCCTACCGCTAATGAAGCGACATACCATGTAACACCCCAAAGAAAAGGTTACGTAACCCATGATAAATACATTTATATTCTAATTCGCTACCCCGCTCAAACGAATATAAAACATTTATCATGTAACAAGCAACCTGAATTGGGGTGTGTCAACACGAGCCGTGTGCGAACTAAAAGAACGGGAAATACAGAAAATTAAATACCCAGTGATAACGAAACCGATAATAATGAATGAACACTATCCTTAATGTAACCATCTTTTGCCTTGTCTGATTTCCAACGGCCGTGTCTTTTAAACAATCTGTCAGGCACTCGAGCATTAGCGGCAGCGGAGGCCCCTCCGGCCCTAAGGCTATGGAGACCGTAGTCTTGCTTGGGAAGACCGATGGAAGCGAAAGCGCTAAGCACTATCTCCCGCGCTCTAGTATAAGACAAAAGAACAGACCCGCGCAATTTATAGGTTCCGGTACTGCGAAGAAAAACAACAGGGCGAAAAATGAATTCTTCGCTGTCTGCTGAAAAAGAAGCGGCCACAAAATATCGTTGAACTAATAAATAAGGACATGTAGGCTTGAAGGTTTTAGCGATAACAACCCAAGCCCCATCCCTGTAAACGTCAGTCTTACTTCGATGAACAAAGATTCTCATAAAAGAATCTTCAAACTGAAAGTCGCACCTGCGTAACTGAACCAACTCGTTAAAGCGAAAAAACCCCGCATAACCCAAAAGGCACAAAGTAAGCACTCGTAAATCAGACAAACTAGCAGAAGACGACCCGTACTTAGAAACTAAAAGCTGAATAGCCTCGGGGGTAACCGGCTCCTTCTTTTTAACAGGGACACTGAGAAGCCTCTTAGCAGATTCTATTAAAGGTAACACTAACGAGGAATTACAAGGGTCGGGTAGACCTGCCAAATCATGTACCCACTTGAGCCCATAATGGACTTCGTCAATAGTACTGCAAGAAGCAGATTCTTGAATCAAGCTAAGAAAGAACAATGAAACGTGCACACTAGAAGCGGGAAACATAACAATTTCTTTAAACTGAGAAGCCCATTTCCTCCACGTATTGAAGCCCTTTTCGTACTTCCTCGCGGTACTAACGGCTTTGGATTTAAGAAGAACTGCGGGTAGATCTTGAACCAGTGCCCGGAGTCGCCCGTCTTCAACCTGTTGAAAATTAGGCTGCAAGGCATCTTTGAGAACTTCTACGAAGATAAGAAGAAAATATGTGGCAAAAATATCTCAAAACACGCACTGGGAGACAATACAGCAACATGCATCTGACCAGATGGAAAAATATTTAAAGCCGAATGAGCCGGCTCAAAAAACCACGGTAACAAGCCACTCGGCGAGCTAATTTCATGCGAAACGAGGACAAATAACCCGACGAGCGGAATTAAAAACACACGGGCCAGCATAAAGCCACTCGGCTTGAGAAAACCTAAGGCCCCTTAGCGCCAATTATGACTGCCAACACCGCGCTGTTAAACCTGTCTGAACCAATGAGTGAATCTTTGTAACACCCGAGGGCAAAAATCCCTGAGGGGTCGGGAAAATGAATGTACTCAAGGACGTACGGTTGAAATTGAATTGCATTTTCGAACAAGAAAGGCCAAAACACGTTAGACGGCCAATAAGGGACGACTAAAGTACCAACCGCACCGCATACAAGAAGATGCTGAACCACCCTGGTAATGCAGTGGACGGGAGGGACTAGCCAATTATTCTCACCATACCAGGAGATTGAAAATGCGTCGACAGCTTCAGTGCCAGGTACGCGAAACCTAGAATTGAATCTGGGAAGATGGGCGTTGGCCGCATTTGCGAACCTGTCGACTGTATGTGGGCCCCAAAGGCGGTCCAGGTGTGTAAAGAACTCGGGGGTTGTATACCAATCATCGAAGTCTACAATGTGGCTAATCGCATCAGCACAAGCATTAAGTTCCCTGGGAACCCACTGGGGAATAAGTGTGATATTGTAAGTACAACAAAGATAGAAAATATCAAGCGCAATAGCGTGCAGTTCTGCACTGGGACTCCCTATCTCCACAACACGAACGGCCCCTTGGCTGTCGGAATGCCACTTAACACACTTACCCCGAACCGAGTCTTTGAACGCACTTAAGGCAAAATGTATAGCCTTAAGTTCTCTCCAGGTAGAGCTCTTAACTGCTTCGCAAGCAGTCCACATACGATGGGACACGTCATTAGTGCCCACAACAAAAGCCCCGCAGGCGACATTGCTAGCGTCCGAATAGCTAAACAACAGGGGGGGCATTATAAGGCAAAATAGCTCTCGTATTAAGACTAACGATATTGTTCTTCCAGAAAAATATTTCAGAGAGGCAATCATTATGAAGCCCGATATTAAACCGGGAATCCCAACTACGGCGGGATTCTATGACCTTGTAAAGGAAACGGGTTTTGACGCGAGTCAGATTGCCCAAAACTGGCGACATGGACATAACATGACCTGCGATAACAACACAATCCCGAGCCGTAACATAAGGTGCGGATAGAAGAAATTTGTCAATCAGAGCGACAAATTTGCAAATACGTGTATCAGTAATAGAAAAGGTACCGATAACTAAGTCCCAGTTTAAACCCAACCAAACAAGCGTCTGAGTGGGGGTCCATAGTGATTTGGCGGAATTGGCAACAAACCCCGCGCTGCTTAAGGATGATTGCACAAACAATGAATTTTCCTTGGCCATAGGGAGTGAGTCCCCTTTTCCGCACCCGTCGTCAAGGAACGCAACAATTTTAATCCCGTTGGACCTCCAAAACTTAACGAGTGGTCTGAGACACTTGGTAAAGACATATGGGGCTGAGCTAAGACCGAACGGAAGTGATGCAAAACAAAAATACCGAAAGGTACCAGAAAAAACCCAGGAGAAACCTAGAAAAGTTTGGTGATCCGGAAAAATATCAATATGGTGATATCCGGACTTGAGATCGAAACTGAAAAGGTAGTCGCCCTTATTAACATATGATAATAAAACTCTCCAATCTTCGCACCTAAACTTCTGTTTCCAAACGAAATGATTGACATGACGTAAGTCCAGAATAAGCCTCTTCTTGCCTGAGGACTGTATCGAGACAGAAAGCGGATTAACGACGTGTGGAATAAAGGGTAACTCAACTACGACGTGAGTGTGGACTAATTCAGCGATAGCCGACTCCACGAAAGAAGCATTATTGAGAGCTGACTGATTGTTAGAAAAACGCGCCTGACAAGGTGTACTAATGAATGGAATGCGATAACCGAATTTAATAATATCAATAACAAAACTATTGGCACCGATAGTGTGCCAATAACTTAAGCACGACCTAAGTCTACCCTTAAGTACTGGCAAAGCGGAATTCTGTTCAAATTCAAAAAGATTGCGATCGTAATCGAAATCGACTAAAGAAATAGATTCCCTTTCCCTGAAATACTCCAAAGAAGAAGGATACATGTCTAATAAATTGACTAAAGCTAATATCTAACCTTGGAGAACAAGTTTTTAATCCTGTGGTCCTATTTACCTCCAATGCCCGACAAACCAGAAGAACTAGGAAAGGACTGCCCCGAGCTTGAAGATCTGGTTTGAGGATTAACTTGACACTGAGATCTCCAATGACCTGGGTGGCCGCAAGCAAAACAAATATCACTTGGTCTTGGTTTTCTGATAGCGCCAAAAGTACGAGAAATAGGTCTGAAGGATGATAAATGTTGGTCAGCAAACGCGGTGGTTGTGGTCGAAGATTGGGGTTGTGAATAACCTTGCTTTGATGGCTTCGCTTTCTGTTGTCGTTGGCTGCGTTTACGAAGAGCCCTCTGCTCGGCACGGCGGATGCGCTTTTCGTCCTCGGACCCGCTAGCTAGCTCGTCTGATAAATACTCGTTCACCAAATCCCAACCGGCGGCGGACTTGTCTGCCAGTCTGATAAGTTTATTGCGCTTCCTGATGTCAGAGTCTAGTTCTTCCAGTTGAGTTTTAACAAGGTCTAATTTTCTCTTCCCGAGAGCAACTGACGCCGACTTCACCTTTCCTGCGAGGTCGGAGTTGAATTGAAACTGTTTCTTATTACCTTCGAATCTAAACGTGATCTTGGATTCTTCTTTAAGGTTTTTGGCCACAGAATCGGTATTGCTGCACGACTCGTCTTGAATATCGCGCTTCAAGGCGCCCAACTGCTTGTCGAAATAATCCTTAAATAGAGAGAACGCGGACGCTATATCACTGGATTCTGAAGACTGGAATGGTACTGAAGCTTCGATTGAGACAAAGACAAAGGTAGTTTAGGAAGCGAAGACGGGAAAACTTCGCTGCTAGGAAAATCTGTGTTCGCTAGAGTAACGTCTTCAACGTCGGACATAATTTTTGAGGGCGTAGTGACGGTCGTAAGACGCGAATGAATATAAATGAGAACAACTCAAATATATATAGCCTACCGCTAATGAAGCGACATACCATGTAACACCCCAAAGAAAAGGTTACGTAACCCATGATAAATACATTTCGATGCAACCAAATGTTGTTGACGATTGTAGTTGTACAAAGATGACATGATTATTTTATTAGTTTCAGTTCCATAAGAAAGTAGCAGCAGGGAACAAACCAACTTATGATGGCATATTATTAAAGTAGGCTTAGTCTACTATACTATTCTGGATGCTAACTTCCAGCAATCTTACAGAAACGAAATAAAGTTGACCCGTTCAAGCTATTTTTAGTTTTTGTTTTTCCAAAAGGCTATCAATTTTTGATTGCTTTATCTTTAAATAGGTT
>OZ026606.1:4708922-4721422 GCA_964020085.1 Micromussa lordhowensis | reverse complement strand
TTAACGGTAGTTAGTGAGAGTGTAGTCAATTCACAATCAAGTTTACACTGTAGGTGTATCAAATAGTGTTACAGTCGGAGAAAAAGTTACTCGACTTACAAGTTGCTCTTTTATGGTAGCAATCTTCTCTGTGATGTAAGTATATATGAAATAATTCATATATTTGAACTGCGGTCATAGATGAAAGTGAAGAATGATCCCGTTGAAGCCCTGATTTTTTTCAGGCTTCTTCTTTCCAGTTGCTTAAATTGGAAAATTCACTGCGAGGATCATTCTTCACTTTCATCTATGACCGCAGTTCAAATATATGAATTATTTCATATATACTTACATCATTTCACTCCTCACGGGAAGATATGAAGTCAACAAAATGACCTCGCTCCCAATGTGTGGCTTCATAGCTCAGTTGGTAGAGCATCGCACCGGTATCGCGGAGGTCACGGGTTCGAATCCCGTTGAAGCCCTGATTTTTTTCAGGCTTCTTCTTTCCAGTTGCTTAAATTGGAAAATTCACTGCGAGGATCATTCTTCACTTTCATCTATGACCGCAGTTCAAATATATGAATTATTTCATATATACTTACATCATTTCACTCCTCACGGGAAGATATGAAGTCAACAAAATGACCTCGCTCCCAATGTGTGGCTTCATAGCTCAGTTGGTAGAGCATCGCACCGGTATCGCGGAGGTCACGGGTTCGAATCCCGTTGAAGCCCTGATTTTTTTTTTTCAGGCTTCTTCTTTCCAGTTGCTTAAATTGGAAAATTCACTGCGAGGATCATTCTTCACTTTCATCTATGACCGCAGTTCAAATATATGAATTATTTCATATATACTTACATCATTTCATATATTCCTCACGGGAAGATATGAACTCAACAAAATGACCTCTCTCCCAATGTGTGGCTTCATAGCTCAGTTGGTAGAGCATCGCACCGGTATCGCGGAGGTCACGGGTTCGAATCCCGTTGAAGCCCTGACTTTTTTCAGGCTTCTTCTTTCCAGTTGCTTAAATTGGAAAATTCACTGCGAGGATCATTCTTCACTTTAATCTTCTCTGTGAAAAAGTTTGCAAAGTTATTAGCGAGATCGCTAGCCGACGTACATGACGGATAGAGTTTATCAGGTTTTCTGTGAAGAAGACGATTGATATTACGAAAAAGTGCTTTTGAATCTGACCCAGCATCATCAATTAACGAAGAATAGTAGTCCATTTTAGTAGTGAAGATAAGGTTTTTAAGTAAAAGGCATTGCGTAACGTATGTTTGGCGATCAGTTAAGAGACCAGAATGACGCCAGCGCCGTTCAAGTTTGCGTCGTTGAGTCTTTTCGGTTGCAATTTCTTCACTGTACCAGGGAGCCGCAGGACGTTGAATAACAGTCTTAGTCTGCGGAGGGGCGTGCTTATCAACAATGGATGATAACACCGAATCATACTGGCGACGAGTATAAAGCTGAATTGACAATATCATGTTGAAAATCATCAGTGTTAATGGACCGAAACTTTCAATATGTATTGCTGTTGAGGGCTATGTATATGTGTGTAGGGCTATGTATAGACGTGGTAGGGTTATGTACAGCCCTGGAGGGCTATATATATAGCTTTGGAGGGTAATGTATGTGATAGGGCCTAGGCAAACCAGTATATGATAATTACATGACGTATCGTATCGCGCTCGGCATATAAACTCGGCCGCCGTGTGAAGTGTTCGCAGGCGCAAAGCCGATTGGAGCGATCCCGGCAACCCTGTGCCTGCATTGACATTAGTCAGCGGATCCCCCCAACCCGTTTTTTTCCTTCAGCGTAGAATGTTTCAAGTAGCTTGTTTAGTTTTTCTTGCTCGTTTTCCTCGATTTTGTTGACAATATGTCTCCACGTCTCCAATACAGTCAGCCAGAAAGACGTTTTTTTTTTATTTCTCAATATTTAGTCTTATTAATAGCCAGCTTAGAATGCATGATGTAGATTAACATTCAAATTAATTCACTTGATTAATAATGAAAGCTGTCCCATTAATGAAAGTAATTAAATGTTTCAATTAAGTATCTAATAAATTATTGATGTAAGGTTGCCATCTAGCCTGAAAATTACGTTCTGTATTATTTTTCGTAGCTATATATTTCCCCGTCCTAAATTTAGCCTTAACTAAATTCTTAAAAGCACTTAGATTAGGAGTTACACCATGATTGCTGCTTATCCAAATATGTAGTTTTACAAGTGTAATGAAGAAATTCAATAAATTTACCTCTACATCTAATTTACCTAATAACACATCTTGTAAAGTAAGGTCCACTCGTTTGCCAGAAACCAGAAACCAAAAGTATGCGAAATCGTTCCAGAGTGGGCCTGTGAAAGAACACTCATAAAATAAGTGATACAAAGTTCCTGATTCAACTCCGCAAAAAGTACAAAGGCCGTTTTGGGCATAACCTATCTTAGCTAAGCGATGGTTAGTAAAAGTGATATCATTCAAAATCTTAAACTGGAAGCTCCTTATGAAGGTCTTAGACGAAATGGATCTTACCATAAGAAAGGCTTTGGAAACAGCTGTGTCAGATCCAGACAAAAATTTTCGTTCCACTTTGTAAAACCTCTTGAAACTCTAACTTTTTTGAAATAAGCAATTCGTAAAAATGTTTACTCTTACTTGTTAAAGGATTAAATACTTTTTCCCCACACTGAAATTCTAATGACCACAGTTCGTTCTCATTTACCTCTAAGCGTTTTAGTTCTGGTGGAATAGCCTAGCGAATTCCAGTCCAAACTAAGAAGTTTGAGTGTTTCAAGCCTCTTCTTTTAGCACAATTGTAAGATTCTAAGTTAGTCATATTTAATAGCATATTCTTGCATATTAAAAACCCAGCTTCTACATAAAATGGATAGTAGATGGTTTTGCAATCTACCTGAATGTTCTTATTGTTCCATATAATATATTCAGAAATTGGAGGCTTTGTGGAAAATTCTGCTCTAAAATCAGCCCACCACTGAAGGAGTTCTTTGTAAAATATTGAATTGATATTATATTCATTAAGGTCATAACTGCACCTGAATAAGAAAATTCCACCACTATCTTTGAGAAGATGATTAATAAAAGCCTGCCACGGAAATGAACGTTCAACAAAAAGCCTGCCGAGCCAAGCTAATCTCAGTGATTTAATTGAGGTTTCGAAGTCCATTAAGTTCAGACCACCGTACTTTAAGTCATTAATTACTGCTGGTCGAGCAACTTTATGTAAATGATAGTGTTGAGTTGTTTAATAAACGCCTCTGGAGTAGGCAGAACTGTAAAAAAGATTTAATAATAGTAATTTTACCAAAAAGTGACAGGCCTCGGCAACTCCATAATCGCGTCTGCGTTCGGATACCTTTCAATTTGTCATAAAGTTTGTTAGTAGCCAGAAAGACGTACTCTTTACTGTATTTGGGTTTTTGGAAACATTGTTTAGCTCTTCAATCGTTGTTTCGCTCGCAAAACCAAATCGTTGTTTGCTGAAAACCCCGGACATTTTCCACCACGTCTTATCTCAAAATTTCCGCCAATATGTTGCTATAGAAACAGCTCTAATCTGATTGGTTCTTGTAAGTTTCTTTTGCGTTTTTAGCCAATCAGAAAGCATTTGTAATTTGCACTCGTGTTACAAATTTGCACTCGTGTTACACATTTTGCACTCGTGTTACAGAAGAGCTGCACTCCTTTCTCAGCCAATCAGAATTGAGCATTTTTTTCGTGTATATTATTAGTTCTGTTATTCAAATTTAGGCGCCATTCATGCAAAGGATCTATTTTGAACAACTGATGTATTTTTACATCCATCTGATTAACGTAAAAACTCTAATTGAAAATGGTAAGTATGGTCCGGAAAAAAACTGTTTCGAGACACCTTGAATATTGAGGGCAAAAACTTCATAAGTGGTTAATCAATATAAAATGCTGAGTAACCCTGCCTTGTTTTTGTACACTGAATATGAACGGCTGATCTGTAAGAGTATTTTCATCGCGAACCGAGGGCATTCCGTATCAAAATTACAGAATACTTGTTCTTTATTAAAAGTGATAGAATTTACAGCGAATTCATGTGAGCTGATTAGTACCTTTACGTTGCATGCAATCTATTCTGTTTGATTAAATTTCATGGTTTATGGACCTAAAGTTCTCGGAAATTTATACCAAGAACCCTATAGTTATGAAGTTGGGGTATTCCCCTTTCTGAGGGAATTTCCCTTACATCAGGAGTTTGTGATTGGTTTATGACTAATGTTATCAACGTTTCTGACTCCAAAATAACAATTTTCCTCCATGTTAAGTTTCTAGGAGCGGTTTACTGTGCTAGATAGTTTCTTTGGAGAACCCGAAGAAATGGATGATAACTTTTTGTGCGACAACGTTTTCTCTGGGCCGGTGAATATCATGGATACACCATGGTCAGTTGAAAATCTGCTTTTTGAAAATATTGACACTGATGTAGCAGACCTTTCCAACGGCGGAGGGAAGGACGGGGAATTTGACGAAGAAGACGTGATATCTAATCCGGGAACTCCAAGAAACATTGAAGAAATAAGCGACGAGGAAATAAAGAATCTTCGGGTTCAGGAGCTGAATAAACTTCTTCGTGGCGTGCCGAGAGACGAGGCTGTAAAGATACGGCGAAAGCGTCGTAACCTCAAGAACCGAGGTTACGCATTGAGATGCCGTGTGCGGCGACAGCAGTTTCAGGAAGATCTCTTCAACGAAAATCAGCTCTTAAAAAGGCAGTTGGAAGATGACAGAGAGAAGCTTCGTAAGGTGCTGAAGGAGAGAAACATATACAAGAGAAAATTCCTGCAGCTACAGTTAGCTTGCAGAGGAGAGTATGTGCTGGAGCGTTTCGTACCTCCATACCTCTCCCTGGACACTGGAATCGCGTGAATGAAGTATTGAAGTGTTCTCACTGCTTCAGTAACGAACATTAACACACACTGTACAGTCAAACCAAATAAGATGATCATAGAGGCTAAAACTGTTCAGACTCTTTCGTTGTATTGCGGGAAGGTCAATACTTCTGCAAAACCCGGAACTAGGTGAAGATATTCGACGAGGGACTGCATTGTAGCTCGAGCAGTACACCCGAGATAAAGAGTTTAATTCCCAATCATCACGGTCAGATCTTTATTTATTGCGTTAATCAGTGATGTAGATTGTTAGCTTCTGCCTTAGTATATACCGCCTGTGTCTATGTAAACAAGGATCTATTGCTTGTACGTATCTTCCTCAACTACAAAGCCGGGTTCTTAGAATTCTATTGCTATCAGATAGTTGGTTTGTTCATCATTGACGTAATAAATGAATTCGAACTTTTGAACCAAACCAGAGTTTCCGCGTTCATCGACCGCTGTTTCTTCACATATTCATGCGTGTCCCGAACAATATGTACAATAGGTTAATGGCCATTTTAAGATGTTAAATTGCAGCTGTTGATGTCTTATCATACCGACTTTATTTCTTGAAGAAATTCGGCTACTTAGTTACATGTGCAGTTCCTGTAAATTCCATCCAGATTATACTCTTTGCTGTAAAAAGCGTTAAGAAACCGGAAACGCCGCGCACCTATTCGAAACTGAAACTTGACAAAATGCTGATTAGTTCTAAACTAAACTGCTTTTGCTTCTATAAATGTTACAAATACTCCAAATTTGATCTCTGAAAGTTAAAACTAACTACGTCATTCGAAAAAAACCTGTAATGAAGTAAAGTGAAGTAAGAAACAGTCCCAGAGTGCTCAGTAACAAAAGAGGAGGTCATGTTGCTTTTATATTGACCTCAACGTAGTGCTAGTCTTTCGTTTTCAGTCCTCAGACACAAGTTCTCTGTTACGACGTATTAGCTACATAAAAATTGCTTCGACAGTTTGTGTTTTTCTTTTCTAAGTCAAATTTTAAAGTAGCTGACGGAGCTAAAACTGAATCCAAAACAACTTTGCAATGTTTTATCGCAAAACAGAGCAATCTCCTCAGCCTGCCTTTTTTCCAGGGTAGTTTGGATGGGCAGAATTTGTCTCCAGATCATGAGATCGTGTTTGGAAACCAGAACTTCGGATGGTCCATAAAATGTCCTTGTGAATGTTGTCTCCAGAAGAGACTACAAAAGGGTGAAATGTCAGATAAGTTGAAAACAAATCCGCCTTTAGTTCCGCCAACCGGGAAAAATAAGATGGAATACCTCTTTTTTTTTTGGAATACCTCTTGAGGTACATTGTACTTCACATCAGGGGTTTAAAAAGTTTCTTGCGATAAATGTAATGATCCACATCACTAAAATGATCGGTGGATATTTTTGGTAATAGACAAAAAATTTGAAAAGTAACTGGCCTACAGGATTGTCCTGATTGAATGCACATAAAGGAAAACAAAATGGATTTGTCAATATTACAGATGAACCAACTGTAACATAATTACGTCATCATGATTCCAAGCAGCTATAGGAGCAATAAATAGCCAGTCAGCCAGTGAGAACATTTCACAGTCAAAAATCTATTAGAAGACCTATTAGATATCTCAGAAACATCGTCCAGCGTAATCGATTATGCGGAGCAAACGGTAGTGCGTCATATTCAATCTCATCACGCTGATATGATCGCCACTGACGTCATTATTGTTTACATCTTTCCTCATTTATAGTAAATATGACTTTGCACAGAAAAAAAACTCATTCTAGATACGAATTGAGTCAAAACATTCGAAGAACTTGTGAAGCTTAGTACTTGGTGAAATATTTGGCTTTTTGAGTGCAATATTGGAGGAGAAACTGGCTTTCATAAACCGCAGATGGTAAAAGCGCTAATGAGCCCATGCATCTCTTTGTAGAATTTTAAGTTTTTAAGCCTGTGTCTCACAAAAAAAGCATTTATTACATTCGGGCTGAAATTCCTTGGGACGTAAGCTAATATTGCTATGCAGTTTCAATACTCAGGCCGATATTTGATCAGAAATTAAACCGCGTATGTTAATGAGGGAAACAAAGATGCCCCAATCAATCATTTGCATAGGGGGTTCCCCAAGGTTGAAGGCTTTCGGTTTCACAACAACATCGCGGAAGCTGTTAAGTTTGCACTTCGGAGATTATACTTCTATCTAGAAGCGACTCAATCGTTTGTCGAGCTTGCCGCTCCTCGATTTGATTCGATGTTGCATACCATAACGTACATGTAACTGCGCAAGGACATCATAGAAGCTTGGTCGTAATGGGAGACCTAGATGAACAAGGTACAGAATCAACGGCACTGCCATGCAGAACTGGCAAAGGAAAGCGAAGGCTTGTTCGCAGACGTATTCACAAGAAGGAGGACAGCAATTTCGATCCGCGATCTTTTGCAAAACTGAGTGACAAGAAACTAGAAAAGATGAACATTAAAGAGCTGAATGACTACACTCGAAAGCTTCCAAAACGTCAGGCCCAAGAGCTCAAGAAAAGGAGGCGAATTCTTAAAAACCGAAAATATGCTTTGAAGTGTCGATTGAAGAGCACAACGAAGCGACTAAATATGGCAGAAGAAAACCTTTCACTGGAGAAAGAGCTGTCCGCAACAAAAAGGGAACTTAAAATGGTTATTGACGAAAGAGATTACTACAAGTCGAAATATGCTCAGCTTGGCACCGCAATAGCATCAAACAAACTTGTTGATTGGAGCGCGGCCAAAATGAAATTCAGATGATTTTCGATACTACAAGTACGCCATCAATTGTTGTAGACTAGTGAAGGTTTTCGCAAAAGAACCAGATCCAGTTTAGTGGAAAAATAGACGATCAAAGGATCTTTGGCATACAGCGTAATTGATAATGCCTTGGGTCCTTCTGTTCAGTCATTCCTGAGTAGAATCGAGGGGCAATTGAATATGGAACTGTTCTGATCCTGATACATACGTTAAGTACCTTTGACTGTACATGTAATGCATGCCAGTGGAAGGGGAAACAAACAGAAAAGTCTGATTAACACAAAGTTGATTTGAGAAGTTCTGAAACGTACGTTTAATTTGTTTACACATCACTGAAAAGAAGCTGTGGCTCGAGTCCCCCTGACCGTGTCACGCAACAGTTCCGGCAGGACCTCCAGAGCCTGGGCGAGTGCACGTGCGTGGCCATGTTTGATATTTCACTCTCTTAGCCCGTTCAGCTATAGTCAGCTGAGAAGTACTGCAAACTGTTCTGTCCGCGGGATGAAGGTCGAATTGAGAACAAAAAAACGATGTGCCTTTGGGTTGCCGAGCCTGGCTGTGTCTGACGCCTCGTGAAAGTGTTAAGAATACTAGTCCGCCGGCTTTCAGGGGAACGAAATTTCGTGATTTTGAAACAGTGAAGACAACCAGTCCTCTCGAATGAGAGTTTGATGGAGCAAAATGGTTGTCCTATTGTTCTTTTATTCTACCAGGTATCAATTGGGGTATCTATTAAAAAATCAACAACGTTTCGGAATAGTTTAGTTATTGGTAAGTCCATGCCGAGAAGATTGGCGACACAAATTAGCCTAAAAAAAGCCACTGATGATATTAACCAATTTCCAAACCCTAATAATCCCACGACGTGAAGTCATATCTAAAAGGGGCTATATCAAATTTTCCTCAAGGCTTGAACAAGTGTGTTACTGAAAATGTGTAGCCACATTTCTACCATCATGATGGAGTCCTAAGTCAAATCGAAACGCGACGAAGTTCAAGAGCATACGACCAAGTACACAGCTAGTCTCAGCTTCTAAATGGATTGATCTCTCAGGCCAGGCGTCATTGATCTTTATTTACACGGAATCATATCGTTACCTAGAACGTCAGGTGATCTGGTTTAACAGTTTGCTATTTCTTAAAGTAGAGAATAATAATTATGGGCAATAACATAACAGCAAAAGAAATGTCGAAACTCATCCTGTTGTAAATACAGTAATATCAAGGTGAAACAAATGATTTCCTTCATCGTTTTTTTTTCTACTGTATAACAATTACATTATTAGATTACATGTAGACTGATATGTTAGTTTTTTAATCGTAAAATTACAATTTCCTCGATTGTGATTGATTTAAAAAACTCCTATTTTCCACTAATTCACTTGCCAAGTTGTTATCGGACAGTTCAATAAGCCAGTCACATTCAAAGTTGTAGTTTAAATCAACCAATCACATTCAAAGTTGTAGTTTGAATCAACCAATCTTAATTTCAGAGCGACATGAAACAATTGACGCCTCGTTTGTCAATGTTTTAATGAAAATTTTCCCCTTATTTCATGATTTGGCTATTGTTCCTTTCTCGGAAATTGTAATTTTTATGATTAATTGGTAATAAGACTTCGTTTCGTCCAATTCGGTCTGTAATCATACTCGTTATAAACAAATCGGATTCCCGCTGCGCGGTCGTCCGATTTTGTTATCACTTGTATGATTACAGATCGAATTGGACTCCTCTCAGTCCTGTTACCATTACTTATCTCCTTACGTTGCTCAGGCTTTGCTTCGAATTAAGCTAGATGTTTGAAGGGTACATAGGTAAAATGAAATAGTTTTGTCAATGGTAAGTGTACATTATCAGTATGTCGTTGAGCTTTACTCTTCATTCGCGTAACTTGATCATACGTTTTGTAACATATTTTATTTCTATTCCTTTTTGATGCAAATAAACTGTTGCTGTTGACACAACTCGGTCGTCAGTATACATTAGTTTAAGAGCTCAGTGCTTTTTATGAGATAATGCGACCTAAAATGATCTTTTGATCAAAATGTGTTTTAAGGCAAGTTAACTCTTTCTTATTCGTGAATTGTTCCAGTAAATAATTAGTTTATTTGTATTTTTCGTTGTGGAAGCAACGTTTTCTGTAAAGTTAACTGCGGTTCATACAAAAAACAGATTCCACAGGGAAACCCTTAAACTGTACGTGCTGTACGGTATGGAAACTAATCGAGTTACCGAAATTATTGTATAATGTATCAGGTTATATTAGCTCATCGTTATAAGGCGTCATAGAACAGTCAGTCGATGGGTTCGAAGTCCTAAGTCTGCAGGGTCCACAACCTGGGAAACAAGGTAATAAAAAACCTAGATTAATAAAATGTTTATGACAACAACAACAACAATAACAGTGACGGCGACGAAGATGATGATGATGGATGTAATGATGCAGAGAGAAGGCATGACATCCAACTCGACAGTAGGGATGACGCGACTCCGAGAACAAGGTCGATTGAAAAATGAATTTGTATTTTACCTACGTATCTCGCGATACTCTAAAGTCATTGACTTTGTTTATCACTGTCAAAAGTCTGGAACACAGCGATAAATTTGAAACAGAAATTCAAAAAATTAGCCGTCGTGTATCACGTTCTCCAGACAACGCAGAATTTGGTCATTTCAACGTTGTTGTTTTGCAGAGGACGGCAGGACGGCAAAGAGATGTATCAAGAGCCAACACACGTGCACAGGCATTGTTCTTTCGTTGCCGTCGTGGTTTTCCTAAAGACCCTAGCTCGTAATTTTATTTGCATGCATAGACGTGATGACCCACAATTCCCCACTTTGTTTTGCCGAATTACAGTGCTATCGTTCGAGACGTCATTTTTTGACAAACTTGCTGCCGCTTATAATTACCTTTAGTCAACTTCAAGTTCAACTTGAAAATATAGATCACCATTTTAGATCATCCATGTCTTTCGATGGTTTCGACACTAAAAGAAAAAGTCAGAAACATATTATTTTTTAATGTTGTACTGAGTTAGAATGCAACTCGTGTTATTGAAATGTAACCTTTCTCATGATATAAACCTTACTTTTAGAGTCACTCTTGATTCTATCCAAAAATACCTGCAAAGAAAAGATTGCACTAATGTGAACGAAAGTTTATCTACTATAGAAAATAACCCAAAGCAAATACGTACGCTGATTGGTTTAAAATCGTGTTTCTATTTAACAATTAGATTATGAGCTCGAGATTTCTATCGCGTGATAGTTGACGAGGGCGCAGCCCGAGTCAACTATCGCGCGATAGAAATCGAGAGCGAATAATCTAATTGTTTTAGTATAAATCTACTAGTCGTTCAAAACTTAATCTAAAACCTCTTCTCAACACTTCGAAAACGCCAAGAAACCACCGTCATTTTGTTAACAAGTGCACACTGTTACGCTACTCACTATCTATCACAGAATAGAACGTGAGTAGCGTAGCCAATCAGAGGACGTCATTCGTGATAGAACGCTAGTAGATTTATACTAAAACTCGATAGAAACACAGAACTAGCACGAGCTGTTGACGTGATGATGGCGCGAACAAAGAGAATTTACATTTTGATGATCGATGTAAAGAAGTTGTTTTTCTTTTTCTTCGTCGCGGTACAAAAGAAATAGAAAACATGTCCTCCGTGTTCCTATCGAGTTTTAGTATAAATCTACTAGCGTTCTATCACGAATAACGTCCTCTGATTGGCTACGCTACCCACGTTCTATTCTGTGATAGATAGTGAGTAGCGTAGCAGCGCGCACTAGGGGCCGTTTCTTTGTGTTTTTGAAGTGTCTTTGAAGAGGATTAAGATTAAATTTTTGAACGACTAGTAGATTTATACTAAAACAATTAGATTATTCGCTCTCGATTTCTATGCGTGATAGTTGACTCGGGCTGCGCCCTCGTCAACTATCACGCGATAGAAATCGAGAGCGAATAATCTAATTGTTTTAGTATAAATCTACTAGTCGTTCAAAACTTAATCTAAATCCTCTTCTCAACACTTCGAAAACGCCAAGAAACGGCCGTCATTTTGTTAACAAGTGCACACTATTACGCTACTCACTATCTATCACAGAATAGATAGTGAGTAGCGTAGCCAATCAGAGAACGTCATTCGTGGTAGAACGCTAGTAGATTTATACTAAAACTCGATAGAAACACGGCACATGTTTTCTATTTCTTAAATGTTAGTACTGCGGTTTATGTCTAAAGGAAGATGATTCGAGGACTCCCCAGCTCGATTCTTCAGTATTGGGTGAGTTGGGTAACTCAAGATTAACAACAGAAGTTCAAGTAACCAAAACCGCACTGGGGAAAAGACTTTGGAGGAGGAAAAGGGAAAAGGTTAATACAGATTTTATCATCAAATGATACTTCCACGTTTATGACCTTTCAGTAGTAGAAGTGAACATTCAATGATCTTCATGGTCTTTTGTTTATAGTGTCTTTACTATACTATGGAGAGTTGATGTGAGATTCCAAATCCGGCCGAAAGTTCAAATCCATTTTACTTTCACGATTGAGATATGTCATTTGTCCACTGTACCGTCTTGCTTTACCTTTCGGTAAACGTCCAGAGCGAGATTTCTTTGTAACGAACTAATAATTATTGACCAAACCAGTTTAAGTTTATTGCCTCACACTCGTGGGTCAATGTTTGTTTTCCATCAAGTGGTATCAGCCAAATTAAATGAGCATCTTGTAATAATACTTAGGCCACACGAAGGTCAAGATCTGCCTTGGATTGCTTTGTAAACTCACCTCTTGCG